>JAWNNM010002189.1:0-22397 GCA_035044965.1 Lordiphosa andalusiaca | reverse complement strand
TTAGAAAATTGTTTTTAGCAACTGGAGACTTATCAAAAATGCAGGGGCCCCCAAAAGTTTCCTGAATAATGTTAATTGAGCCGAAGCAGGGGGCATTAAAAATGCATAGCCTACATTTGGGCAAAACTTAATTAAAAGCCTAGTCCGGTGTAATGGGCCACAGGGGCTGGCCACACACACGCTTCCCCACACCCACACCCACACCCACACCCAGTTCCCCCAAAAGGCCTATTACGCTCGCATAACAATGAGGCCAATAAGAACCATTTGCATATACAAATTATTACAAACCTAATGACCTGATATATATATATATACATATAAATTTTCTGCTGGCCCAAACAATGGCACACGATAAGATGCTGGTAAAAATGTTGCCGGTAATTTATGAGTGGGAAGAATCTGCTAATATTTTATCATCTTTTTTCTGTTTTTTTTTGGTATTTTTGTTAGAATTTTATGGCTTAGCAGTGATAAAAACCACAAGAACGAAAAAGCATGGCATACTTTAAGGAAGCGCTTTATTATCCATGTGTGTGTGTGTGTGTGAGTGTGTGTGTGTGTATGCACTCAAGTGGTTGCATTCTTAAATTGGATTAAGTGGTTTCTACAGCAGAAAAAGTTCTGTATGTTTTTTTTTTCTGTTTTTGTTTTTGTTTTTGTTTTGGCATACTTTACGCCCGAGAGAACTCGAATTTAATTAAGAGCAAATATTAAAGCAAATGTATTTTTTTTTTTTACTTAAGAGCCAACTGTCTGTTTATTTGAATGTGTTTTAAAATTGTTGTAGATAACCCAACCAAACAATGTGGCATGCTATTTCATTGCAAATTTCATTTACGGATTGGTAATCTTTTTGCCCAAAATAAATATGGGTCTTCGTTTTTGTTGCTTGGGAGCGATGAAAATCTCTTAAGATAAAATAGAAAGAACCAAGAGAAAAAAAAAACAATAAAACGAAAACTCGAACTAAGCCCACAAGTAGATAAACACATGTGAGAGCACACAAATTGTGGAAAATGTATGCAATCCTATGAAATATGAGTTACTTGGCAATTGCAACAATTTGAGGTAGTTGCTGCGCTTAAGTGGGGGAGACGAAAAAAAAAACAAAACACAAAATGTATTTGTGTAGCTTAGAAACCTGAGCTAAGTTGGAAAAATAAGGTGGAAAATAAGCTATTGAAGAAATAATAGGCGTTTGACACTGGTTGACTAGCTATTCCGAGCTATGAGCTATCAACGAAAATGTTTTCTCTTCAGAAGTCATAAGCATTTTACGCACTGAGATATCAAAATTAAGTACAAGCAGTGTCATAAAATACAAAATACTTGATTCAAACACGACAATTCTTAGATTAAGTATGATTTTCTTGGGCCCAAAATACTTAAGTTAAGACGGCTTTGGAATAGGAGTAAATTAGCTACATTTTGAATAATTTTACAGTTTTTCTTTACACGATTTTACAAAAATACTTGTTTCAAACACAAATTTCTTAGAATAAGTGTGATTTTCTAGGGCCCGAAATACTTAAGTTAAGACGGCATTGGAATAGGAGTATATTAGCTAAATTTTGAATAATTTTATATTTTTTCTAACCATGATTTTACGAAAATACTTGTTTCAAACACTAAAATTCTAATTTTATGTATGATTTTCTTGGACCCGAAATACTTAAGCTTAGACTGTTATGGAATGCAAGTTATTAGCTACATTTTGAATAATTTTACAGTTTTTTTTACCATGATTTTACGAAAATTCATATTTCAAGCACTATATTTCTCATTTTAAGTATGATTTTCTTAGGCCCGAAATACTTAATTTAAGGAAAACAAGTATACTAGCTACATTTTGAATAATTTACCAGTTTTTTTCACCATAATTTCAGCTTGTAAAACGGTCTTAGGTCTAAAATAACTCTTAAAATAAGTACATTAAATTCTATTCTGAAGATTAATAAAATCTAAGGTTAACCCCAAAAAGACCAAGTTAGTATTACCAAAGGTCGGAAATAGCTTCATAAGAAAAGTGTTAGAACCAATTGGGAATTTGAAAAGCAGATTCTTTGTAAAATATTCACATTTCGTGTTGCAGCTGGCTTTGTAAGCTCATTTTTTACTCTATTCAGCATATTTTGTACTTTAACTAAATGTTTTGGCATGGCAAATGTTCTGAATTCAAACACGTTTGTTCTTATTTCCATAATATAAAGGGTGGGTTTGCAAATTTAGAATGTTTTGTACTTTATTCAAGTACTACCAAGAAAAAATACATTTGAAATACGTATCAGAAAGAGCTCCACCCTTGCAGATTAAGCAACATGCCTCTTTTAGTCAGCATACAAATGTAAAATGGTGGGTACACTTTACCATAGCTCACCAAATTCAATGCATTTCTCATGTATTTAGCAAAACTTCCGTCTTGAAAAGCCTTAACGAGTGCGTGCTCTAACAGCAGGCAAAATACCCCCTAGGTGAACTTTCAAATCGATCAGCAGTTGAGTACTTCCTGTTTGTATTCATCTCAAACCCAATCATTAGCCCTTCAAGGCGAATGTCAGACAAATAAAATTGCCACAAAAGTGCCAGCCTAAACAGTCAATCAGCAGGCATTTTGGTTAAAAAAAAAACGGCTTCCCCTCAATCTCAATGGCCTCAGCATCAAACATTAATAAGCCCCACACAGGCAGTCAGCCAGCCACCCCCCGAACTGGCACCTTGTGCTACCTTTTGCATATCAGAACGTGACACTTTACGCTTCAAAATACAAAAAAAGAAAAGAAAAGAAAAACACGTTTCACAACAGCCAGAACAATTGGCAGGGGAGAAGACCCAAAGGCTTTCCCGCGCGCGTAATCAATGGGAAGGCGTGGCCAAGTACAGGGCAATAAACATTTCAACCAAAAACGCATATAAAAAAGGGGGGAGGGCTGTAAAAACGAAGCCAAGTCATAAAAATTGAAAGCTCGCCTAGAGAAATCGCAAAGAAAATAATAAACAAAATTGAATATGCCCCAAAGGGGGTCCAACAGAAGAAGAAGAAGATGGAGAAAAAAAAAACAGACCTGCCCCAGTCAAAACAACATGGCGTTGCCACTTGGATCAAAAAGGACCAGGCACTGATACAAAAGATACAGAAACCAATTTCATGTTGGTCTTTAAATGGTTTGACTTGGCGCTGTGTGTGTGTGTGTGTGTGTGCGTTGGTCCGTCCACCTTCTCTGTTGTTTGGTTAAAATGTAAATTTTATCTTCACGTTAAATGGATACAGATACAGTTTTTGCGATTTTTATGTGACACAAAATCTGTTGAAATGCTTTGGCTTTTTATGGAGAGCCAATCGCGAACAAAAAAAAAAAGACAAAACAAAAGAAAAACTCAACTAAGTAAAGTTAAGCCAACGAAATTGACTTAGTTTTGGGGGAGTGCAAGACAGAACATTTGGCTCCACTGATAAAGCTTTGTGGAGATGATAGCAAGTGGTCTCAGTTTCCATTTTGACAAAAGTTTTATGTAATTTCATTCGTTTTGGTTTCTACCACAAAACAGTTTACTTGGGTCAAACATAAACTAGTTAGGGCTAGTTACACTTCAAGTGCTTCGTAGCCAGCTTTTTCGTTTGGTCATCAAAGTTATAAGTTTAGAATCGTGAAATATGTGTATCATTATCTATTTGATTTGGCTTTTTCTCGAGCTAAAACCACTTACCATAGGTTGATATCAAAATAACACTAGATATTCTCTATTTAAATATTTGGGTATCAATTTGATATTTTTGGGTATCAAATTGATATTTTTGGGTATCAAATTGATATTTTGGGTATCAATTTGATACTCTAACTTTTAGATTGATGCTAAAAAGTATTTATTTGAGACCAAACATTCCAATGTCCACCAATGAAAGTTCAAAGCGCTTGGCAAGTAGCATTACGTGTTGTGATGGTAGGCTGAACACAACTGTACCTCGTTCAGGTAAAAACAATGATACCCAGAGAGATAAACGATCCAAAAAAGATACATTTAGAAACGATGTGTCCAAAATATCCTTTTTATTAACCAGCGGACATGGAAAGTCATCCAAATGATCATAATTTTTCATGTCCTTTGGATGACTTTTAGCTCAGCTGAGAACAGGCAAACAATCGACGTCACCTATGTGCTACACACATTACATCCCAGTTTGCTGCAGACATCCCGACGGGCAAGTTGAGGGGCAACGATCTGCAAAAGCGCCGCAGCAGGCGAACAATCGACGACGGCAATTTGCTACTCACATTGCAGCCCACAGAGCTGCTGAGTCTGCACAACAATCTCAGTTACGAAGCGCTTAACAATTGGAGCTGTAGGCCAGCTTAAGAACTGCAGACACGCTGCAGCAGACTAGCAATCGACGGCAGCAATTTGCTTATCACATCGTATCACAGAGCTCAAAGTTGGATGGATAAAAAGACGAATGGAAACTCGCTAAAAATGCTAAATTTTCACAAGTTTTGATAATAAAGAAGATTGAATAGATGATAACTGTGGGTAGGTATATAGGAGTTGTGGATTGAATGGTTGAAAAATGGTTTTCATCATTTTTTCTGTGACTACTACAGGTGTTAGGTTAGGTTGTTTAAAATAAATGTAGATTATTATGAAAATGTCATTTCATTAGATTGTTATCGAAATTTAATAGAGTATAACATGCTTCTCCTCTTCGTCTTGAGTGGTAATTGTAGGGGTAGTACAATTTTAGCTTTATTCTAGAAATTCATCTGGAAATACCGCAAAAATCCCTGAAATTAGCATATCGAGCTTCGAAATCTCTATGATAAACTTTGACAAAAGTAAAAAATAGATCTCATATAGAATACAATCCGATTAGCTGTCACAAGGACCCACTCCCCATTCCATTAACACTCTCGCATCGATTTAAGCTGATTTCGAATATGCCAAGGAGACGGAGGCAGGGCACTTCTCTTTTGCTGATTTGCGCAACGTTTGCCAAACGCTTCACAAATTTATTTATAAACTGATTTGCATATTGCGAAACAAGACGACAATGTCTTTTCCCTAGTCCCGCCACTCACTCCGCTCAAGTTGTTTGCACACAAAACTAAGGGAACAAAACACAAAAAAAACGAAACGAATAAAACAAAAATAAGAAAACGTGCAGAGAGCAAAACTGTCTCCTGTCGACTTGTTTGTTGCAGATCTTTTCTCTCTGCCTAGAAATAAAGTCATAAAATTGAATTGGTAATTTTTTGTGTTAAAAGCAGAAATTAAAATAAATTGAATTGCTGCTAAGACGGAATGGGGGGAAAACCAGGCAGCAACGCAACAACAACAAGAAAAAAAAGCAGAAGAAAAACAGAATGAGCGAAACCCCAAAGGCAAATGCGCAGAAAATGCAAATGAGTCAACCAACCAAGCAGCGCGATAGGCGACCAGTCGCGGGTCCCAGCAAATGAAAACCAAATAAAAATGCTTCAAGCAAAAAGGCCGAGCACAAATGCATTGTTGTTGTTCTTGTTGTTGTTGTTTTTGTAATAGGATTACTGCATAAATTAAAGTATTTGCCGTGGCATCATCAAATAAGATTTGCAACGCCTGCTCCGGCTCCTCTACAATGCGCGAACATCAAAAATCGCCCGGATAAGTGCGGCCAGGGAACGAAAAGCAAAAGCAAAAAAAAAAAAACGAGAGAATAAAAATAAATAAATAAGGACCCCGAGTGAGAAAGAGAAACACGTAAAAGTAAAGTTTATTGCATAATTTTCGGCGGCTTAGTTAAAGTGTAATGTAAACACCAAGAAGGAAAAGAAAACGCTAAAGATACAGCGACGGAGAGAGAGACAATAAAAGTGCAGATTATAAGAAAATATGTCACTGAAGCTTTTTTTAGAGCGTAAAATGAGTCTCTTTTTTTTTTGTGGGCCCGCGCACCTTGGCGATTCCCATTGTGCGCGTTTGCAAAATGGGATTAGTAGGTGAAGTTTTGTTAGTTTTTGGGTTGTAAAATTAAAGTTGCTGCTTAAAAATATGTAAAAAAGTCGGTGTTAAGTGTAGTTTTTCGTCATTTGAGGGAGTGAGAACTTGACAATATGGAAACCTTAATGTCAAAAGCATACTTTGGCTCTATGTAAGGCATTTAAGGACGTTTGGTATGCGGGTTTGAAGCAAGGAATGCATATATATAATGCAAAAACCTGCCTAGTAAGGCAGGTACGTTAAGCGATTGGAGAATGGCGACTAAACTATTTGCAAAGATCACAAAAAGTGGTCACAGTCAGTAAAAATGCAGTTAACCTAGGGAATTATTAAGAAGGGAACCGAAATATCATTTCTCTAATTGCTCAACGTTTACTTTGTTCATTCTATTACCTTTTGAGACACTTTGCTACGCAGAAGCCACCAAAAATTATCTTATTTGGCATGTATTTGTATAACGTAAAGTAAACTGCAAGTGTGTATGCATGCAAAAGTGCTTCTAAGGCAACCACAATAATGGAAAAAGCTTTAAGCTGACATTTGGCTCGTTCCGCTAAGTTGCTTTTGCTCAGCCGAACGGAGTTATCCTCCTCCAGGTTTTACCCTAAGACAACTTTGTCTGATTCTTTCATCAAGAAACATAGAACAGAAAATATGAAAAATATTTATATTTGTCTGTTGAATTTGCACCTGTCACTTAGTTGAGCAGAGAGCATAAAAAAAGAAACCTATTGGGAAAGCTCTGTCTATTTGAACAAGCAGACTGAACAAGCTGTACATCTTGACTGACTGAAGCTGATCTTAGCGAAAATTTGAACATTATAAGTACATATATTTTGTTCATTCAGCAAAGTGTCATGATCTATGTCCCAAAACTGTTTAAGACAGGGATACAAATAGATCTGGATGTAGGACTGATTTGGTTTAGTGTTTCACTGCCCCAAGCCAAGCTTCTCTCAATCTTTTGGCTTGTCTGATTCTGGTTGCTCACAAAAGAAAGGGACGACGAATCCGAATTCCAAAGTTTGAGAAGCTTTTTTATGGCTGATTACTTTACAGCTGGAGCCAACAGCTGTTATGTATTATGTGTTTACGGTTTACGGTGTATTTCAATGGGTTGTCACTCAAGTGCCAATAATTTCCTTACTCTTTAATCGATTTGGATGAAATAAGTAGCATTAGAATTGTAATGGATGTTCCTTTAAAGATCAACATGAAAACTAATTTTGGAAATTTATATTAATGATGAAAATTACAATTGAAATCTAGCTAGAAACCCGCTAAAAAAAAATTATTCGACTTGATTTTTGGAAACAGCCAAAGGATTTCACATTTGAAATGATGTAATCATATAATGTAACCACTATTTCCCGTATTTAATTACCTTTCATTACAATAAAATCGATTATTCGGATAATGAAATGCAATAATGAATAACGATTCCTTTAGTAATCGTAATTGTAGCTTGGTACTATGTTTATCAATTAAAGTATTTAGAATTGTAATTACTTTTACAATTACTTAAACAATTGTACCTGTAAAGGGGGAATTAGTGGGTTAATGGTGCTTGAAAAGTTGAATTATTCATGTAATTGTAGGCAAAAATCATAGTTTTTCAACGATGAAACTGTAAAACCTAATATTTTATTGTGTGTTTATTAGATGCAGTTATTTTTTAAACTGGTTCCCAGAGTCAAAAGCTTTCATTTGAAACATATTCATTGTATGTTTACACTTTAATGTCTGCAAAATATGTACTTCCATTTTCCAGCTAAACCAACTATGCACCTAAAACACAAATACCACAGAGCCTACTCTTAGGCTTGGCCCCTTAAACAACAACAATAACAACAACAAAGAAATAAGCGCACAGCAGGCCACCAACAGGCAGCAACAAAAGCAGCATGAAAATCACTTCTCAAATTTGAAACTAAACACACAAAAACCGCAAATTTCATTTTGATAAAATTTTAATTTGGAAGATGGATAAAGTCTGAAGGCGGCGACCTCGACGCGCCTCAATAATTCAAAGATGTTAAGCCGCAAATTGGCATTGGCGTTTGCCGGAGGACGACGACAGCTGGGGCCACACGCAGACAGGATGTACATCCGCTGGGGGTTACACACACACACACACACACACACACAGACACGCATACGCATGGACGCATTAAACTGTATTGGGTGCTAATGTTTTTTCTGGGTCCCCCGAAACTCATATCGGAGGGCAGAAATTTTCATAAATTCAGCAATGAGCCTGTCGACGCACACACACACACACAACTGCACACGTGCTGGGCTGTAATAAAAATACGCTAAAATGTTTGTACCACATACATAAACACGATGCTTATTGCCTACTTTTAGGAGCAGCAGAGAGCAAAGATAGCAACGGCTGAAGCAGGATATGGAGAGGGAGTACGAGTATGAGAATGAGAGGTTGTTGTACTAGTAGGTCGTGGCAAAAGTTGCTCATTTGAGACGACTTCCGTCAGGCGGTAATGTTGTGCGATGTTATTAAAGTATATGTAGAGAGGTGGGCTTTAAAAATGGCGGGTTATGCAGTGAAATAGGTTTTTGCAGAGATCTGAGGTCAAATAAATGTTAATTTCTTTAAAGCTCAAAACATTTCCCCTAGAGAATCCATTTTGTGTATAAGCTTATGCGCGAGCTTATCGGCGCTTCAAGTAAACAGACAGGCAGCTATAAAAATTTGCATTTGACTAATGCCAAATATTCAGAGACGACGTCGACGAGGACAGCGACGCTATTCCGATAAGCGTAAGCATCCTCAGCTTTACCCATATCCAGGCCACGTCTCAACCCTTACAGCAAACAACAAGAGGAACAGGACCAGCTACAACAACAGCAACAACAATGGCCTGCGAGAAGATGCCAATGCGTTTACTGATTTCTTGAGCGCGATACGTGCAAGGATTTCTTTTCGCCCCCCCTCCCCCTCCCCTCCTTCAACACACACATAGCAGTGGGGCGCAGCTTTTATGCTATTTCCTATTAAGCTATTTGTTGCCAGTTCTCTTTTATGGTGTGCTCTCTTTCCCTCTGTGTGTGTGTGTGTGTGTGTGTGTGTGTGTAGCCAAATTTCAGTTGCATTGCAAAAGATACTAAAAGCTTACACACACTCACACACACACACACACACACACATGAGTCGTTTATCGATTTTCATCACCCCAAACACCCCCTCCCCAACCCCCTTCCATCAGTACAATTGCACCCTGTTCTTTATGCTTGTCTGTGTGTGGATTTTTGACATGCCAACGCATTTTAAATTTGCATTTTTTGGCACCCAAACTGGCAAAAAAAAAAAAAAAAAAATGTTTAGCTAAAAGCATTAAGCACCATCGAGTCGAGCGAGAGACAGAGAGCAAAACCAGTAAGAGATGTTGGCCAAAAACTGCATGGCAAATATGTTTGGCATGCGAAAGTTGGCCAAAAACCTAATGTTAGCTGTCTAAATATGCTCAAATATTGAAAACATCTAAAAATATTGCTACATAAATATGCGTGCACAAAAACAATGTTTGTGTTTATTGTAGCAGACAATTTAAAGAACCGCTTTTGTATTTTTAACACTGATTAAACATGAAAATTGAATTTGAAACTTAAATCAACATTCTATATCGTTGCGAAATAGAATGGAGAGCAAATAAATTAATGTGTATAAATTTTAGTAGTTTATGAAGTGGTCCAGGTTAAGTGGCAAAACAAATTAATGGGAAATAATGCAGAAAGAATATAGATTCCATATGAGAGCCAGTTGAAGGTTTGGAGGTTGAACAAAGCAAACAAGTAGAATGATGCATATTAAGCTTGATCAAGTACCAGTGTAACCAAAAGTAGGTACTTTTCAAAGAATTGACTTGAAAATACTTATTCAATCTGCATTTTGTTTGCTTAAGAAGTACAAAAAACTGCAAAAGTTCTTACTTTGCCTTACCCTTCAAAAAGTAAGCGAATGAGTTTGTTTAATAGCAAGATTAAGGGCCAATTTCTCATCTTTCAAATAGCTGTTATGTGTCACATAAGCTCAGAGTTTGCTTAGGTTTATGTGACAGTTAGCTCTATATAGAAGATTAGAAAACAGCCCTAAATATAGTAAGTAAGCTGTGGTAAAAACTGAATTGAACTCTCCTTAAGACTCGGCTCTAAATCATGCCTGAAAACCGCTTAGCTACTGACGAGGTAAAATATGTCTGTGTCTGTGTCAGAAACTCTTATAAATCATATAGTTCCCATAATTTTAGTACCCCAGCCCTGCCATTTCAGGGCTCATTCAGCTATGTTTCAGGGAATTGAAGGCAAGTGCTAGCTCTTCTAACTTTTAGGAAATAATTAGGGAACTCTTTTGAAAAGCTTATCGATTAAACCCCATCTATAATACAATCTGTAACAACCAAATGTTAGGATCTAGTGTGGTGCATCGGGTAGTGTGTGTGCCTTCTATGCATAAGGTCATCTCAAACTCTTCGGCTTTAAACTGTAAGTCCCCTTGGTTTATGACCATTTGGAGATGGATGATGGATGGATATAAAAAGATAATAACTTTTACACCATGTAGAATTCATGTGAAAAAATTACTTATGTTTGTTGTACAGCACTTTTGTTAGACTTTCGTAAGATTTACTTTAGTTTTTGGTGAAGTTTTCGACATTTTATGGGAATTTCTAATAAAATATGTTTTGATCACAGGGAAGCTCTTTCTCAGCATAAGAAACAAGACTTTTAAAATCTCGGTGCTTTTCTTCTTTGACTTAAGCTGTTATTCGGCCAGACAAGACCAAAAAAAGGAATTAAAAAAAGAAACTGAAGAATATTTTACCCTTGCAAAGGATATTACAATTTTGACCAGAAGTTTGCAACGCATAGAAATATTCATTTCCGACCCCATAAACCATATATATTTTTGATCAGGGTGATGAGCTGAGGGGATACGCGGCCTAGTCTCTTAGTTTTACAGCTATCAAGCTGAAATTTTGCACAGAGTCTTCTTTTTGCTGCATACTACTAATATGTTGGAACCGACCGGATTGGATGATTACATCTTATAGCTCCCATAGGAATATATGGTCGAAAAACTAGTTTTAGTGAGAAAAAATTTTTTCTTTTCAATGGAAACGTCCCCAAACTTTGTACTCGTGGGTTTTCTATGTTTTTTTATGTTTCCACCAAGTTTTATTAAAATCGGACAACTATATGGTATAGCTGTCATACAAAAGATAGGTCTGAAAAACAGTCTTAGTTAGAAAAACTTTTTTGATTTTAATGGTAGCATCCTGCAATTTTGTATTTGTTTGTTTCACATGATTTCACATAATTGTACAAATTTTTGGCCAAGTCGGATGACTATATCATATAGCTCCCATACGAACGGTCGGTCGGAAAATGGTAAAAATATTATTTTTTGAAAATGTTTAAGCAAGTATAAAAACTTCGGCACAGACGAAGCTAGCTTAGCTTTCCATTTGGCTCTTCATCTTTGGCTCAAGCTGTTATTTGGCCAGACAAGACCCAAAAAGTATTCAAAAAGAAAGTAAAGTATGTTCAGTATTCTGTAAGTGATTCCAAATCGAAAGTATATGCTAAATCTTGTCACAGCAGTGAAAGTGAAAGTTTGCATTCATAATTACCATTGCTGTGCAATCAAAGGAATGGACAAAAACTTCTGTTTCATGCGTAATCCTTCAAATGTTAAAAAAAAAAAACATAAATTTTTTAATTGCCCAATAAAACTGCTGATGATTATGTTTAGCTTTCTATTAATTTGTGCTAAAAGCTTCTTCATCAGCTTGTGCCTGCTGCTGCTGCTGCTGCTGCTAATTTGGCATTTTAGTTTTGCTGTCAAAATTCCTGGGCAACCTTAATTGACCTTAATTCCCCTAATCAATAATATTTGAGCTGCACAGGCAGCAGGCAGCAGCTTTGTCTTGGCCAATAATTTCATTAGAGCCCAAAAATGTTTTTGGCTGGCCATACGAAGGCTTAATTAGATTAATGAAAAATAGGATTAGCAAGTCCATAAAAGGGGGGAGAAAGGCGAACGATGGCCTCTTAAAGACGACCGCAAAAGCATTGCCAACTTGAGGCACTCTCAAGTGGCAGGCGGCGGCCATCGACTGGACGTGACACACAACAAATTCACAGCAATTTGACTTCCCCTCCAGCACTGGAAATTAATTTCAAACAATTTTCTTGGGTTTTTTTTTTGGTTTGGCTTGGCTTGACTTTTGTGCTGGCAAAAATGTTTTCTCTTTTGAAATTGTAAGAGCTTTTTTTTTTTTTTTTTGCTGCCCATTCTCAAGCGATGTATTTAATTGTAGGCGTGTCAGGGGACTTAATGAGATTGCATAATGGGGAGAAATAAGAAAAGAGGAGAAATTCATTTTTCAAGGTTTTTGCTATCAGCAAATTTCAGCATTAATAAATCAAAAAAATAATCACTGTGGCAAGGTTGCGGTCGTCTTAGACACACACACATGTGACTGGAGAGTGACTTATTGGCGGGTGTGTGTGTGTGTGAGTTGTATAAAACACAACCAGGAGCCACTCAAAACTGTGGCCAGGGCGTGAAACAGTTGGGGCTGCCAACAAATTGTGGTACAAATATTTTCCTCACCATTTTGTAGTGGCTTAGGTAAGGGTTGCTTCTTATTGAAATGTTAACTGTATACATTACTTTATCCCCCCTTTTTACACATTTTATTTAAAGTTTAATCAAAACCAAGTTGGAATTTGTTTGTCTCCACAGAAAAATATACATTTCCCCAGGTAACTTTCACACACACACACACAAAATATTTAATGCTCGGCCATATTTAATAATAAACAACACCAAAATATAAAAAAAAAAGAAGGGCGAAACCTTTTTACGCTACCCAAAAGAAAGAAAGAAAGACAGAGCTAAAAAAAGGGCAAACAACAAACACAGAGTTCAGACTCCCAGGGGCAAACGAAAGAATGCTATGGCCCAAGAATAACGAGTGCGATAAATAAAGGCCGAGCCTGGCATTTGCATTCAAAAATTCTGTCTACAAAAAAAAAAACAACAACACACAACAACTGCACACTAAATGCTGGTGCGCCAGAAAGTATGCTTTCAATTGTGAGCAATTTAGTGCGACAGAGCCAGAACAAAGGACCAGAGAGAAGGGGAGAGGGGGAGACTGAGTAACTGTGTGTGTGTGTGTGTGTGTGTGTGTGCTCGACTAGGTGCGAACAAACAAACGGGCAAACAAGCAAAAAAGGGCAGCGACTTTTGCCTGCTGCTGGCTGTGATTACGATTATTATGATTATTGTTTACTACAGAAAAGCAACAGCATAAAAAAAAACATCATAAAAGTTCATAAAATAAAAATGGCGACTCTGGTGTGCTAGTTTTATGTCTCGCATAAACATTTGCCTGCTTTTTGGCGCGCAAAAACTTGGCATTTTATTGCTTGTCTTACACACACACAAACAGACACAGAGAGAATTTTCTTTTGTCATTTCATTTCGTTGGGCAGCCACGCCTGAAATATGTTGGCCTGAAATATATATTTTGCTGTTTCGTTTCTTTCTTTTTTTTTAAGGGGGCCATAAACGTCACTAACCTGCTTAGTTTGTGGAAAATGTTGTCCTGGTTTTGTTGATAAAACCCTCCTTTGATTTGATGAATTAACAGTATTTAATTGAATTTGATTGGGTAGTTTGTGGTAGTTTCACCATTTCACCACTAAGTAGGCTTTAAATTTTACTAAGTAGCCACGTTTAGTTTCGTTTTTTTTACTTATTTCTCTTATTGAGCAAGGTTTCAATTACAATAGAGTATTATTTGGGGCTTTATTTGGCTGTTTTTGGCAGTTAAAAGCCCTAAAGTATGCTACACTTTTATAATTAAGTGTCTTTTTGGTTATTAATTTACCAAAGTTCAACTTTTTCAAACAATGCCTTCAATTCAAGGCGATTGTTCAACTTGCTTGTGTTTTATTTGGCTTATTTTGAGCCCAAAAGTATGTGACACTTTTGTAAAATGGTTTTTTCTTGGTTTATAGTTCTTTGAAGGTAAAATTGAACAATTCTAGACTATTTTACACACTGTTTGTGTTTTATATAGCCGCTTTTAGCCCAAAAGTATGTGGCATTTTTTTGAAAACGTTGTTTTTTCTTGTTTATAACTTAACTAAGTTAAGCTTTAGGTATGCCAGGCTATTTTCAAAAATTTTAAGGATTATTTTTAGCCTTAATTTAACTTCGCGGCTATTTTTAGAGTGTTTTTAGTTGTTTTCTTCACCTAAAACTAGGCAACACTTTTGAAAGGTTCGGTCTAAGTTGAGCTTTGGCTTTCAATTTGACTAATACTTGTGAGTTTCAACCATTTGATGATTTCAATAACACTTTTGTGTTTCAGTCCTTTTCCAATTTATGCGCCCCCGAAAAGTATGCCCAACTTTTTGTCAACACTTGAGCAATCGCCCACCATTTAACACTTTTTTTTTGTTGTTGATTGTTTATTTGTTTGTTTTCCTTCTCTCTCTCTCTCTCAAGTGGCAACTCTCCAAAGCTGGCAAATTAATGTTGTGCCTATTTATTTTTTGCGCCGGACACGGATGTCGCTCGACGGAAACGGAAACCGGAAATTGCGCGCACAACAACAACAGCAGCGGCGGAGCCAGAGCCAGAGCCGTACTTGTTGTTGTTGTTAGTATCGAAAACGGTTTGTTTATATTGCGATTGAAACCGCAGCTGCTTAATGCGTATTTAAATATGCTTGAAATGCAATTAATTTTGATTTTTATTTAATACAGACACACACACATAAACACGCGCGCGCTCGCACGCACACACACACAAACACACGCACGCTGGCGCACTCTCCGCTCCAGACACTTGCCCGACACTCACTTGGCAATTAATTATGTTTGCCTTGTTGTTTCTCGTATTTATTGTACATATTTAACATGTCTGCCCCGAACTCCGTTTGCCTCATTTTTTAATTAGTTTCGCCGAACAACGTGGTTGGTTGTCCTGTCAAAAGGCAACGCTAATGAGTGCCAAGCGTGTACAACTTTTGTTTTGTTCGCAATTAGCAAAAAACTTTTGCTCGTCTGTGGAAAATTGTTACGCGATTCGCTTGAGAAATTCCCCCTATTTCGCTAGAAAGCACGTCCGATGCTAACCGATGCCGCTCGCAAACTAACCGATGCCCGACAGCCACACACGGCTGCTGTGTTATACAGCAACTGTTATACGGTGTCATACTACGGTTTCCAGTGCTCACTCTCTCTCCCTCTCTTTCTTTGGAGTCTCTCTGCGGCGGCTGGACTCTCTTTGCCGAATGCCGGCTTTATATTTGTTTTTGTTGCACTTTCTTCTTTGTCGGCATTTTGTAGGAAATTTAACCGTTTGATTTCGCTGCATTTCTCATAAATTATGACTTGAAGCTGAGATCTCTGGTTGCTACTCAAATGGCTCATTTGTGGGTGTTAAGCTGCTTTGAATGATGCTAACGCGACTAACGATGGGTGTGTGTGTGGGTGTGTGCGAGGAGGCGGTGTGTTGGGCGGGCGGCGGGGGTAAGTTTTTGGTTTGCTGCTCGGGTTTTGTGGCCCTACGACAAGGGCGAACACCTGTTGTTGCTTCATTCAGGTGAAAGGGAACTGAAAAGTGCTTTGGGGCAGGGTAAGAAGAATTATTTATTTACCTAATTCTTGACAGCAATAAAGGCAATTTGCAATTACAAAGGACGACCAAAACGAACTATTATACTGATTCCAAAGATAGGACAAGTATAATCTCATAGAATTTTCACGAATATGGCCTCCAAAAGTGCCCATCATTTCGAGATTTATTCAGAGTCTCCTAAAAAAAAACCCGTTTTGAGTCCTTTTCTAACACTCATGTACTATGTTAACACACACCAAATTATTAGTGATCGGTGCGCTTTAAAGTATGCTAGCTTTATTTGCCAAAGTAGATCGAAGCTCTTGCTAGTCAGTTATGGCAGCGTCATACTTAATCAACACTGGGAAGTTCATCCAGATTGTTGTATGTATAAGTTGTGACTATACAACAAAATGTTGAATTAAGACATTTAAAAATAAAATAAATTCGTAACTAAAATTAATATATTCATATAACGTAGCATACTTCAAAGGGCATTAAGCATGATATATTTTGTGTGTATAAACATAGTAACAGAGCACAAGCCAACTGTCTTGCACATGTATTCCAAATGGTATATTGTTGTTTAAAAAAATCTCAGAATTGTTTGGGATAGTTTATTCTAAAGCTAAGAGGTGATACTTTGCGTTAATATCAAAGAGATTCAAAACCGTATACTAGGTTACCCCTAAAACAGGTATAACCAGAAAGCTAAGTTTTTACATCTTAAATATTTTCAAAAATAATCTTTTTCCATCAACGACCTACTGTTCGAATGGGAGCTATTTGATATAGTCATCCGATTTGAAACAAAATTTGTTAAATTAGCTGAAAACATGTGAAACCAGGATGCTAAAATTAAAAACAAAAAAGTTTGTCTAACTAAGACTGTTTTTTAGACCTATCTTTTGTATGGCAACTATACCATATAGTTGTCCGATTTTAATAAAACTTGGTAGAATTATATAAAAGCATTAAAAACCTATGAATACTAAGTTTGGAGGCGATTTCTTTGAAAACAGAAAAGTTTTTCTCACTAAAACTAGTTCCCAGACCAATCATTTATATTGCAGCTATAACCTATAGTCAATCGATTTTGACAAAACTTTTAAAAATTGTGTGAAAGATTAAAAAATAAATACATGACAATTTTAAAGAGGTTTTCATTGAAAATAAAAAAGTTTTTCTCACTAAGACTACAATTCTAGCCTTACTTTTGTATGGCAGCTGTACCATATAGATGATCGATTTCGACCAAATTTGGCAGAACTATGGAGAAGCGTTAAAAACTAGTAAATACGGAGTTTGGAAACGTTTGCATTGAAAACAAAAAAGTTTTTCTCACTAGAACTAGTTTTTCGACCGATCGTTCCTATGGCAGCTATATGTTATAGTCATCCGATCCGGCTGGTTCCGACAAATGTGCAGCGTATTTGTACCAGCAGACTTTGTGCAAAGTTTGGTCCCCATAGCTTTAAAACTGAAGGAGAAGATAGCTCAGAAACAGACGTATAAGGCTAAATCAACTCAGCTCTTCATGCTGATCAAGAATATATATACTTTATGTGGTAGGAAATGCTTGGTTCTATGCGCTACAAACATGTGGACAATTTCAATATACCCTCTGCAAGGGCATACAAATTTGGGAATCAGGTATAAAGTTCTATATTTTATCTCAGAGTGCATGAAAGCTGCAAACCGGTACGAAACCGAAACCCTGCGGTAACGGTTCAGCTTGGATTTTTTTGTACCGACCCTTCTTAATCTTTCACCTCTCAAGCCTGACCTCAAATCACTCCTCCTTCGTCTAAAAACAGGAATGAAAGTCGGTCAAGCCCGACTATAGCATACTCTGTACCAACGAAATTATACGCTCAGCATAAATTTTGATAATAGGTTCGGAGATGTTTCCTTCCCGATGTTACATACTTTTGCACAAACTTATTATTATAAGTATGTACCTACGGTACAACTATGTACCTACGGTACAGAGTATAAAAACGTTTTCTAGGACGAATTCTCCGGTACGAACCTTTTCTAGGATTCTCAAAGGTTTTCACACAAAGAAATACAAGCTGAACTTTGTAGTGAAAGTACAAAAGTGAACTTCACTGTTGAAATTTCAACAAAAAGGAAAATTTACTTCCTTGCATCTTTGAGCCCATTGCGATGCCATAGAGAACCATTCAGAGCATAGCCTGTGCAACATTTAAGCATCCAAACACTTTAAATCTTTTATAAATCATACTTCCCCATTTGAAAAATCTTTTCAACTAAAACCCAAAATGCAGTTCCGCCCGCTTGTTTTCACTCCAAGCATTCTTAGTCACTTAGTCAATTAGCCATTTAATTGTTTCTTCACACCAAAAGTAAACATAAATCATGCATTGTCTTTGACAGTGAAACGCCCAGAATTTACATAAATAATTGCATTGAAGTAGTTCCAGCGTGGGCAGCCAACATGAGGGGGTAGAAATCATTTCTAGCATCATTAAAAATAAAACCAATTAACGGTTTCGAGTGCCTGTCCAACACCAACAACAACCCCAAAAATAGTTTCAGTTTTGCAAAAATATGTGAAAAATGAGCTGAGGCCAAGACAAAGAACCAAAAGGCAAAGGGAGGAAGGGAGGGAAGGGCAGGGCAGGGAGAGAGCGCAATGTCATTGGCATTTGCAGTCCACACATTGTCATAATGGTACTGGAGTTGTTGCTGTTGCTGTTGTTGCGGTTGCATCGGATTGAATGTATTGTATAAATGTGTAAATGGCAGAGGGGTTCGTTTGGGCTTAACATGAGGGGTGGCTCTGGCAGTGCATCTGCTTGACAATTGTTTCATTTTTTCAGGCTTTAATCTTCAAACGGAAAAGTGAGTTGATTTTAATGAAAATATTTTCACTTTGACCCTTTAAACGATTTCTAAAACAGCGCCTCTAATCTGGTTTGTCAAGTCAACTAGAAACTTTGGACAAAACTGTGGGAATTATTGACAACCCTAAACCAAATCAAGAGAGTTTCTCTTCAACTCTAACGCCCTGGCCCAATGGCCGCTCTCTGCGCACTGCAAGTCAGCTTCCAGTTTCGAAAAGAGAAATCCGCTCTTTGGCATTTCAAAATTTAAGATTTTCAATAATTTATGGAACTTTTTTTTGATACTCAGAGCAACGGTTGCACAGAAAAAAGAAATGTATAATTTATTATTTCTAGCCTTATCCTTGAGCCGCAGTCTTGATGTGTTTGTCTTTGGCCTCCTACTTCCTGCTTCCCCTTTTGCCGGCTTCATTTCTTGAGCAAAATTCTATGCTTAACGCCATTTTTGTGTGCGAGACACGATGACGACAAATTTTCAACGTGCAACCTGACACTGAGCTGAGATTTTCCAAATTCCTTGTCTTCACTTGTGCTGTGCCCCCCCACCTCGCCCAGCTGCCTGGCATAGTCGAAGGAGGCAAAATGATTGCTGCATGCATGCAAAACTCCGTCTCTGTCTCCGTCTCTGACTGCTGAAAGGATTAGACCAGCTCATGTGTCCCAGTGTCTAGGGCAATGTGTGTGAGTGGGTAAGAGAGTGGGGGGATGGGGGATGGGGGGATGGGGTTTTGCTACAACGTAAAAAGTATTTGCACAACTCTCAAGTGGGTCAAATGATTAGGCGGCATGATGAAGTGCCTTCGCCACTTGAGCCGCTCCAATGCTCTTGCCTGGCTCCTGGCTCCCGGCTCCTGTTCCCATGTTCCAATGTCGAACGCCCATCCAAAAATAAACAGTTTAATGTTTTGAATGAGCAATTGAATTTGATTATGCACGAATGTGTGTGTGCCTGTGTGTGTGTGTGTGTGTATGTAGGTGTGGTATCTAGAGGGTGCTCTAGCCTTTGCCTAAGTGAAGACATTGCGTGCGACTAAGCAAATAACATGTACGTACGAGTGTGTGTGTGTGTGTGTGTGTGCTTGAGTACATGTGTTTGTAAGTACTTTACCAATTGAATGAAGAATTCGGTGCATCACAAAAGAGATGGGTGAAAACAGTATTGGGTACGTTCTGTAAGGTATAAATCTGAGCGCTGTCGTTTTGTGTTTTAGTTTTACTACAAAAGAAAGAACTCTGCTTGTCTGCTTTCATTTCTAGCTCGTTGAGTAAGCTATTTTTATACAAATAATATTTAAAATGTCGATATGCAGGCTGCAAAACTGGGCTAGAATCGTCTTCTCGGTGCACCGAACCGAAACGTTATTTTTTCACAATTTTCCAAAGGTCTTGAATTCCATTTTGGTTAGGCTTATTTATTGGAATAATTTGAATCTTTGAGGAGATTTGCACTGATAAATTTGACAAATTTGTTACAAATCTTAAAATTTGTTTGCCTTAAGTAAAAATAGATTAGGCAAAGATGTGTGCAATAAAATTTGCCCATAACAAAGGCAAATAATTAGCTGAGGGAAAATATTTGCGCAAATATTTGAGTATTTGTTTAACAAAACTAAACAAACACACAAATATTTCAGGCAAATATTTGTCAAAATGCGGTCAGTTTGTTTGCCTTAAGTAAAAATAAATGAGGCAAAGATAAGTGCCATAGACTCTTACACGCACAAGGGCAAATAACTAGAGGAGGGGAAATATTTGCGCAAATAGTTAATAGTTAACTTGTTTTAAACAAACATTTAAATTTCAAGGCAAACTTTGTTTGCACATTGTGTACATATTTCTTTGCGTATGGAACCCTAGTTTTAGCCTTGAACTGTGAATGTTTGCTTGTAATAAGTTTGGTTTATTTGCTCTCAAAAAATTTGCGCTTATAGTTTGCGCTTGTTTGAGGCAAACTTTATTTCACATATCTTTGCCCAACCAGCCTATTCCTTCTCTAGGCAAACAAAATAAGTAAATATTAAGATTTAGTTGCGTGTGAGATCAAGTTAATCCGCTTGTGCTCGCACTCTTAAGGGCTATTTGCTTGTCGGAGCAAATTCACAAACTCACAAACAAGCAAACAAATTTGCACGCGGGTGTACAAACTTGCTGGAAAAATATTTGGTTCACATAATTGGTGCACAAACCTAAAAAAAGTTTACTTGCTTGAAGTTTGCGCTCAAACTATTTGGTGCTTGAACTACAGGCCAACAAAATGCTCAATATTTTAGAAATATTTGTCATAGGCAAATGCTACTGGGCTAATATTTGCGCAAAAAACTATATGAAGTTTCACTTGCCCAAATATTTGGTCTTAAAACACAAAAGGGGAAAATAAGTAGAAATATTTGCGCAAATTATTTGAATATGTTATCTTTGCTTTACTATTGACAGCTAGCCAACTTTTTTTTTGGGTTTGTTTCTTTCTAGACTCACTTTGTACCTCTGGCAAATGCAGGCACGACCATTTAACACCTTTCTGTAGTAGATCCGAGAAGTTTGCTAGAGAGTTTGCCTAATTTTTTGTACTAAGTTTGATATTTGGTCAAGTCAACTCAATATCAATCTCAAATGGTTGACCAATTTTGCAATTTTATTTAGAAACACAGAGAGCCAAAGGTCCTTGCATAAATTAGCCAAAACTTGGTACCGATTTAAGTTCAAGCAGCCAAATTAGTTTCCCTTCTCACATCAGGTTCTGCCGTAAACTCAAGCTCTTGCGTCCCAAATATTTCCACTTTCATTACAGGCTCTCAGGTTGTGGAAGAACAACAGGAAATTGCTACTTAAATTCAAAGCCAATCTGTGTTGTTCGCCCCGCAAAATAAGCCAAAAGAAAATAAAAAGATAAAAAATAAAAGAAAGAAAAAAAAAAGCAAACCGAAAACAAAAGGGCAGGCGAAATATGGCCAAATATCAACCCACACCACAAGCCCCAAATGGCGACGACATTTAACGTTTTCAATCTGATTATTCCACAACAACTGTCAATAATGCAAAAAAACAAAGAAACACAAAAAAAGGAAGCCTACCCACCTACATACAGCTGCCTCCCCTCTCGACTCTATCTACTTGTGCTTTTCAAACAAAAACCGCAAACGAGGCGAGAAAATTGTCACCGACAGAGGGGAAGGGAGACACCAGCCGCGAATTGTGTAAATCAGAAAAATAATTGCAGCAGATAACAACATCAATAACCATAAAAGGTGAAGCCGCCACCCTGCCAAGCTGTAGCTATAAAGGATAAGCCCAAAAGGGGTAACAGGACTGAGGAGGGATGGGGCGTTGCTACACCCTGTCAAAATACTAGACCAGCAGTTCCTTTGGCTAATTTATGAGACACTCTCTGGAGAAAGTTTTTTGTTCGATTTTGTTCGGGGCTCATAAATCTTTTCAACACACACTCCCTCTCCCTCTCTCCCTCTCTCTCTCTCTCTCTCTCTGTTGAGTTCACTACTCCACTTCCGCTTCAGCACTTGGCCAGGCCTTTATTTACTTCATATTAATATTAAGTTCATTGTGTCAAGTTGGCAGCACCGATTCCTTATCATTTCCCTTAGCTTTTTTAATTTTTAGCCTGCGCACCGAGAAAAACGACAACTCTCGACTTGTGTGCCTCTGTTGTCCTGGCCTGGCTTGGCGGGGGCTTATCTTCTGGCTGCCTGGCATTTACATTCAACGCTTGACAGCTTCTTTGGATGTTTGGAGCGAGGAGGAGATGATGATGAGCAGGAGGGGAGAGTGTGAGAAGTCGCCCCTTTGTGATCCAATTTTTGTTGTTTTTTATTTTTATTTTTGTAAGACTTTTGTTTGTGTCAACATTAAAGTAAACTTAAAGAGGTGCGCTTAATTAT
>JAWNNM010002184.1:0-16626 GCA_035044965.1 Lordiphosa andalusiaca | reverse complement strand
CTGTCAATTTTGTCAACCTTTAAAATCCAAACGGTAAAACCAATTTGATATTGGTTGATTTTTTGAATAGATGCATCAATTCTTTATGTAAATACATTAAACAACTTTATTATATTTAAGTTGATAGATCAACGTTCACGTTTTAGGTGAACACTATTTTTGGTTTAGTTTTAGAGCTTTGAACCCGGAAACATAAATTTCACCCGATTTCAGTTGTTTCGGAGCATACTTATTATGTATTAGTCTATTTATTAACGTATTGTAATTCTTTTACTGCTGCCACAACCTGCCACCTTAGACGTTACATTGATATTTGCGATTTAATTTACAGGTAAATAATATTTGGGAAGAATAAAAATAAACGAAGAAGAAGAACGTTGCAGGCACGTCGATTGCCCGAAGCAAGGCTGTAGAAACAGGAATGATGGAAATACTTCGCGGAGATTCTGCAACAACGATGAAACAGCTGCTCAGATAACAGGAATAAGGTTTAAGATCATTCTCAATGTCTTAAGCTGCGGCGAAAATGTTGATGCAAGAAAATTTGGAAAATATGCCAAGGAGACAAGAGATATTTTACGTGCAAAGTACCCAGAGAAAAAACTTACTCCTACTGTTCATAAAATATTGGATCATGGTGAGCAGCTTATACAACAAAAACTTTTATCGATGAGAGAGTTGTCAGAGGAAGCCCAAGAATCCAAAGGTGTATATATGATAACACGTGCAAAATATTTCGACATGAAGAAAATACAAACCTATTCAACATGTTGTCGGCCTCCTCTGATCCTCGTATCTCATCTCTCAGACACATCAGGACACTCGCAGAATTAACCAACGAATATTCCCCAGAAGTATTAAGACTATTAAGCACTAATGATATGAATACCTATGCTGACAACAGAAAATTAACCATTTGCAAGTTAGAACTAATTTTGTATGAAAATACATTTTTTTAGTAAGTACAAATAAACTTTATAGAAAATTATTTTTATTTTTAATATTATTAAAACTTAATTTTCAATAAATCAATTTTAATACAGTTTTTTAAGAGTATTAAATTATCAACTTTGATTTTTGTCCGATCCCGAGTCCCCCTGTGAACCTACACAGAGGAAAGTATGCTCATTTTAAAGCTACAGGAATTCTCTATCATCGTCGCCTTGAAATATCTCTTTCCGTTCAAAAGTAACGTTTTTGCAACCCCAAATTCACGATTCCGGCCACTGTGCGCTGCTCGCCCGCCCTAATTATTAACAACAACAACAACATCACCAAATTTATTTAGTGAGTGACATTGTGACAACATTTTTGAGTATTTCATTCGTGGAAATTGTTCTGTGGTATGAAAGGCCAATCAACGCCAAACACTGCGATGCAATTTAGTGATTTGGATTTTTATAAAGCCAAGTCCGAAACTCTGTTGCGGCAAATTCAGGCTCAAAATAAATTTCTCGAGTCGGAAGAAACCGCGTCGTTGACGAAGCTGAATTGGAAGTGTGTATCGAAGGCATCAATCGCATGTATGTCGATTTCGACTCAGCCCAAACCTGCCTGGAGAAGCTAAACCTTATGGAGCTGACCGGTGATGCGCGGCAAAGGTTTACGGAAATCATGTACCAGGCAAAAGCAAAGCTGAATCGAGCTCTAAATGGTTTGCGTGCGACCTCCGTGGTAAACTCGACTGCGCTTCCTAGAATTCCCGATGACACAAGCACATTTAGGTATGTGTCTCGACCCAGCAGGTTGCCCGAACTGCAGCTTCCCAAATTTTCTGGTGCGTACATCGACTGACCAGATTTTTACGCAATGTTCAACACGTGATCAGCGAACAACGATGATCTGAGCAACGTGGAAAAGTTCCAGCATATGCTTGAGTGGAACTGCATTGGACACCATTCGCTCATTAGAGCCAACAGATGAGACTTATCAAACTGCCATCGATTTGTTAATTAAACGATTTGATAACAAGCTTTTACATTTCCAGGCACACGTGAGATCCATTTTCGGGCTAAAAGGTGTCGAGAGGGGTTCGGCTACTGGCTTGCGGGAATTGAGTGACAAGGTCAACTCTCATCTGCGCGCTCTTAAAGGCATGGCAACCATCGAGGAGATTGCTGACGGTTTGCTCTTCATATATAGAATCCAAATTGGACCAGAACGCGCTTGAGAAGTGAGAGGAGGCTCTACACACGGATAAATTGCCCAAATGGACTGAGATGTCGTCGTTTCTGGAAAAATGGTGCCGCATGATGGAAAATATAGAAAATGCTATGGTAAACAAGTCGGATAGCCATCATGTGGGAAAAACAACTAACAAACCGAATCACACATCTCTCATCTCATCATCTAACTCCACAAACTCATCACCTTGTACTCTATGCAATGCAAATGACCATCTTATTTTAAAATGCCCTCGATTTTTGGTCCTTAATCCTACGGCTCGATACAAAGAAGCCAAACGTCTTCATCTTTGCCTAAACTGCCTTCGAAAAGGCCATAGTTTGCAGCGGTGTAAGTCTGGGCATTGCCGACACTGTTCATCAAAGCATCACTCCTTGCTGCACCCACTCCACATCTTAGCCACAGCCAGCCGGTAGCGCTCAAACGCATGTCCTCTCTCGTCTCGACTACCCCAACCCCAACTCCACCTAAAGCCTCGGATTACGTGTTGCTCGCTACTGCTATTGTGCAGGTTGAAAGCCGATCTGGAGTATTCATTCCATGTCGCGCTCTCCTCGATTCGGCATGACAACTCAATTTCGTAACTGCTCGCTCAGCCAATCAATCTGCCGGCTTCCGCTCAGGGCAGTCGTGGATCGCTCCAACAAATTTATAAGTATGGAGTTGGTAAGTGGAAAAATAAGACCGTTTGTGATTTCGTTTTGTGCCGGGTTATTGGCCTTAAAATCCTACTTGACAATCTCGATGTCTTAATAACTTGGGCTTAGTTTACTGGCTTATACGCTAAGTGGCTTCGTCTGAGCCTTCAATATACTCCGACGGCTTGCCTAGTATGGCTACGGACACCGCTGGCACCACGACTCGCGCTGATACGTTGGCAAAGTCGCACAACTCGTCGGCTCTCGCTTAGGACCGCACAGCTTCTTTCCGGTATCTTTCTAGGTCTCTATTGGCCTGGGTGGAGTTTGCACCGTTTTCCGCTGGCAGCACGATCCGTCTGGCGCACTGGTCAAATCACCCAGCTTCGCCGACCGTGAATTCGTGAATCTTAGCACAGCTCGATTTGTAACGCTTGGTTCAAGCACTCACTCTGCTCCTTGGCTCCTGGTGGTTTTCCCTCGATGATACTCTGCTTGAAATTATAATTTCACTCGCGTTCGTGATTCGCACTTGCTTAGAACTGCGCACTGGGGACTGACACTCGGGTTAAAATGACTCGCACTCTGACTGGAACTCTCACTGTGTCTTGTCCCCAGCCGCGAGTCCCTTGTATATGGCCTCCCAGCCCCGGCTCGGGCTGGTCTTTGCCTCGGTTTTGCCTTGGACTTACAAGTCCCGATGTTGCCATACTTCTTGGTTTTTGCATCAGCTTATTGTGTCCCGTTGTTGCCATGCGCGGCCAGCCCAGTGGAAATTTCCACTGTCACTGGTCCCAGCCTTCGTTGGTGTAAGTACGACCACGCACATTCGCACTCCTGCTGTCTCTTTCTAGCGCTCCATTCCAAAGGGAACTCTCTCCGCTCTGGTGTGCCCAGTAACGGTACGTCATGATCCGCTCTCCACTTCGCGCTTCAGCCCATGCAGCCCAATTCGCCGCACCTCTTAACCCTTATGTGGCCGGCATTCATTCCCCTACCTCTAAAGTTACATTCGGTAATTAGTATAATTTTTACTTTAGTATTGGCCATACCTTACATTTAACAATTATAATAGGTAAACATAAGCTTATTCTTAATCCTCGACCCCGCTGTGAGACTTCAACTAAAGTCCTCACTCTCCTTCCTTACTTTGGTAACGAAAAAAAACTCTTACTCGTCGTCCTCGTTCGCTTCCCCAGTTTCTTACATTCAAATTTCCGATTCCCGTCTTCTTAACTTTCTTTTTGAGACATTCCCCTTATATTTTTTTCCAGTGGTCAGTTCCCCCATCCATAAGCCACACAATTGCCCAATTTCCCCAAATGGACCGTTCCCCCATCCCTAAGCCACAAAATTCCCCAGTTTTCCCCAAATAGACAGTTCCCCCATCCCTATTCCCACTATTATGAACAGTGTGACCCTGTCGTGATCGTGGCATCGCACGCTCTAGAACCCCCCATCTCTTATACCGGCCCGCCATTATTAGGAAAAAAAATTCATTCATGACGCCTGGCGTCATCAGCGCCAAAGGGATGTCTCGAGTCTCCTCCTGGCAAAACATGATTTCGTGGTAGGGACTGTTGAATGATGCTCAACTCCTTTATCATTTGAGCAGGTTTGATGAGGATGCGGTTGATTTTCCCATTGTTAATGTCCATTAACAGATCCATGACCTTTGCCTGAAATTTTTCTGTCTCATCAATCCAGCTTTGTATTTGGTTCATCAGCAATTCCCTGTAAACTAGGAACTCCTCATTTATCGTCTCCGTGATTTTCTTTTTTTTCCGTTTCTATTTTTTTTCATTTTCTCGTTCATTTCCTTAAAACTGCTGCTAACTTTTTCTGACGTTATCTTCCCAAATTTTCTGTTGCGCTGATTACTGTGGTTTGCTTGTCAACAACATCTTTTAAGCTGGTTTTTCTCCAATGATTTCATGTTATATATTGAAAACACTTTTTCCGATAAGTCAAACCATCCACCTGGACACAAATAGATAGTGCTGCAGTACCTTTTCTTTCTTGTTTAGTCATTGCATCGCATTGTGTACCGAACTCTTTTAGCCGTGGATATATCTTCTTCTTCTTTTCAAGTGAGCTTATGTGTAGTTTACTACTGTTTTTATGTGGAATTAATGCTGCACTAGCAACTTCATAAGCAAGCTAAGCACAGCTGTTGTTGTCTGGCTGACATTAGGGCCTTTCCGCTTTGACTTCTCTTTTGGTGTCTTCTCGTTTTCCATTGGCAATGGGCATAATTTATTTAACGCTCTTTTTACTTCCCCACTGTTGGATTTAATGGTGACGACACGAACTTTTTTGTCTGGACCTAGAGCAGTTTTCACCACTCTGCCCATAGGCCATCTTCCTGGCTGAGTGTTTTCCTGCTTCAGCAACATCTGGCCTTCCTGCAGGTTTGGTTTCTCTGTTTTCCATTTCACTCTCTTTTGTAAAGAAACCAAATAGTCTTCTTTCCATTTTTGACAGAATGCTCTGCTCTGATTCGCTGCAGGTATCTTCATCGATCGGACTGGAGTTTAACACTGCTTCAATTCTACATAACAATGTAGAAAACTCCTCAAACGTGCAACTGTTCTCTTTAATTACTCGTTTTAGATGATGTTTGAAGGACTTTACTCCTGCTTCCCACAATCCTCCCATGTGGAGAAATTCCCGGAGAAATAAAATGTCACTTGATGCATCCTTTCAATAATTGAGGTGCCATTTCGGAATTATTTTTTATCGCCGCAGATAACTCTTTATCCAGCTTCCTTGCCGCTCCAACAAAATTCGTACCGTTGTCCGAATACAGTTCACTGCATTTACCTCTTCTTGCAATGAACTTGTGAAGGGCTTCCAGAAACTTCTCCGTGGTCATGTCACAACAAACACACACTCATATCCTTGGTAGCATTTTTGACCTTGTCCCTTTGAGCAGCGAATTTGAAAGGGACCTGCATAGTCCACTCCCGTGGCGTGAAATGGGTGATTTGCTATCACTCTGTAGGTCGGCAGATTTCTCATCAGTTGACACGCTGCACAATTTCAAAGATGCTGTTGTAGCGCATTTCGTAAACCAAATATCCAATATTCCCGCTACAATATATTTCGCATTAGCTTCACTCCTCCATTTAGCGTTGTTTTGTGCGCATTATTTATTAGCAGCGAAGAGATATGCGATTTTCCCAAAATAATTGGATGCTTCATTGCATATGGTGTAACGGGTAACAACTTTTGATTCTAGACAGGGTGTTGGGTGTAAGTGGGCAGCGCACGCGATACGTTTTTCCGGCTCTGTCTCGTCGGCAATGGGTGTGATGATCTTGCCACCCCCTTACTATTTGTCCAATGATCATACTCTTTTAGTTTTCCGCGTGCTACGACAGAACAATGCTTTAATCCGGTATGAGCACACCAAAAGGAAAGAAAAATGGTTAAGAAATGGAAATATTGCCACGGGTAAATAAAATATAGGCTACTGATATTCCCTCAGATGACTATGAGGTAATTTCGCCCTCCCTTCCATGGCCATTCCGAGCCAAACACAAATAAATGCCTAATCATCGAATGGCCCCTTTTGGTGGGGATGACCTACAGGGTTAGCATGACTAGCATGGATCAAACAAAAGAGAAAATTTAGAACATCTTAAAATTGATTGAACTTAATAAGAAAATATTAAACAAAATGAAAACATTATATAGGAACAAAAAAAAATGAATGGATAAATAAATAAAAATATTAAAAATAATAAATGAACTTTTTTCTTTATATCTAACTCACGAAATCAAAGAAAAATATTAAAATTAAAGCAATAAATAATTGTACAAAATAAAGTTTCAGAAGCCATGAACGTGAAAATTTTCTTTAAATTTTGATTTGAGTAGAAGCGAACGCAAAGGCTTGAGTTTTAGCTCAAGTTAAATGGTGGCCGCATTCTGGCACAAGTTGCACTCGAAATTTAATTCCAATCCAAGCTCAAAGCAAATGAATGAAAGAGCAGTAAATCGATTTGTTGAAATTACTTAAAATTGTTATTGTCTCATTTGTGAATTTAGAGAATATATTTCTTTTTAGGTAAATAGGTATTAGACAGATCCACTTACTCATTTCATTTTTCCATCGTTGAAAGTACTTTCCTCGATTAGCGGTGGCTGTTAATAATAAAACAAGATTTGTGCACAAAAAAAAATTATACTCAAACCAAATACTGCGCTGAGACCGTTCTTGCACTTTTCTTTACAGCTCTTCGTTGATCACTTGACACACTCAAATAAAAAAATTCTCTTTCTTTGCTTTCTATTCGGCTTCAAAGAAAAAAATATTAAAAAAAAGACTCATGCCATGTGTCTTTGCCTTTGCTGCCACAAATCATATTCCACTAATTGATCTTAAAAGGACGTAAATTGAAGCTTTAGTTTAGAATTTAGACTGACATTCTGGCCATTATTCTACTCAATTTTTACTAATATTTTATGCAGTCGGTCCACTGGCTGCTGATCCAAATATGGCGGCCGGAATCGATCCTTGACCCCGAGCCGGGCGAAGTTTTCCTATTTGGTTTTAGCCAAACGCTTTCGGCCTAAGCTGCCTACGCTTGAGCAGAATTTCGAGGTCTTTATTTCTCGGGAGGGACACCGCGGTGGCCGACGCCAACGTCTAATCAGCGCGCTCGATTAGAAACTGAACATCAATGCTCTACCCACAGAAACGCTCATGCAATTGACCGCCTTTTGCACATATGTTTAATGAGTGACAACGGCGATTGAGCGACTTCTCTGGCGTCAAAAGTAATTTTGCTGGAATCAGCTGGGCAATTTCTCCGGTGTACCGCAAAAAAAAAAAAAAAATAGCTCTTTGGCTATACTTGGCACGCAATGATGCAAAAAGATGGTTGACAGCGATTTGTACGGTAAGGAGCGATTTTAGCTCAATATTGGGTGCCAAACCTGCAAGTCGATCCAAGCAAAATTTGATGCTCCTGATCAGTAAACTGAGTTCGCTCAGTTGGCTGGTTAACAACAAACTCACCCTCTGAATGGGCTTAGCACCACTTAAATTATTAACTGGATCTCCTTTTGGTCTGCTAAGGATAAGTCTATGTTTAAACTCCCACTCGCGACTTGATTTTATGATTTTGCACTTGTATACGATTTTGAAATGCGAGTTTTAAGGATCACTTTTAACTGCACTCAGCCAGGTCTCAAAAGAAAATGAATGCTACCGACGCTTGACTTCTGGAGGGAACCAATTAACAGAGTCAGAGGTGAAAAGTGAAAGTAGCCATCTTGCCATGAGAGTAATGTTCGCGGGGCTGTTAGTTAGTCATTTGCCTCCCACCTTTCTCCAAAACCCCAAAATAAGGCGAGCAATAGATGGCGCTTTGTACCCATTATTTAATTTTTTTTGAACTCAACGGACTTTCGTTTATCTTTCTGCTACAAGCGTTACAAATGCCTCCCCCCAAAAACAGGCTTGGGGTGGGAGATCACATGGCTGATCAGACTAAAGCTTGTAGCCTCTATTGCTTGATATCTTTTGCGTGAAAGCGGCCAATTGCGCGACCTTGGAGATCCTCCAATTCGTAGTAGGAGTTTCCTAGCTTCTTTCGCACTCGAGACTTGAGATATGCTGGCCCTAGCTTCGAACTATAACCCGCTTGTAAGTTACTCTGTTTGAAGTTTCTTCTATATACCTTTTGGCCAATACTGAATGAGACCTCCTTGGAACGCAAATTGTAATTGCGCTAATTTTTTCGTTTTGCTTCTTAATGACCTCACAAGCTTTGCTACGAACTAACTGAAGAGAATCTTCTCGGGTAAACTGGATTCCTCCATCCTCCAACAACCCCAAGGCTCTAAGCAATTTATATGTCGAACCCGAGGTGATGAAATGCTGTCCAAAAACCATATAGTATGGAGTAGCTCCAATGCCAGCATGAACAGCAGATCTTAAAGCGCAACACACGCTGCTTAGACTCTCATCCCAATCTATTTGGTCTGGTCTAATGTAAGACCGTATTGCTGCTATAACTGATTGATTTACACGCTCTGATGCGTTTGATTGTGGCGAATAGAACGCGGTTAGTGTATGAGATATCTGATTTTCTCGAAGCAATCTTTGAAAAATATCAGCTCTGAACTGACATCCATTATCCGAAACAATGGTCTCTGGCACTCCAAATGTATGAAACAGTTCCTGTTGCATGTATTTCACAACCACATCAGCGGACAACTTTTTCACCGCTTTGAGTAAATGAATTTCGAGTAGTGATCCAAAACAATGAATATACCCACAAGACCACTACGCGATCGCGGATACGGACCTAAAAAATCTATGTAGAGCTTTTGAAAAAACCTTTCGGACTCTGGAGGCTTGCCTATCGGTGCACGCTGTGTTGAATTTGGAGCCTTGGTCATTTTGCACGTGTCACAGGAGTTAATATACTTTTTGACGTCAGTCACTAAGCCAGGCCAAAAATAATATCTCCTAATCCTTTCGATCGTTTTATGCATTCCACCATGCGAAGCTAAAGGTTGATCATGGGCTTTGTTCAAAACATCTGGGATCAACGCTTTTGGAATCCATAGCTTCCAAATGTATGTATCATGCAATGGATCACCAGAAGCGTGCTCCGCTCTTCGATAAATCAGACCATCGACCTCTTTTATGTCAGGCAATTTATCCGAATTTGCCTTAATTTTTTCTAAAAGGTCGTTATACTCTTCTGATTTAAAGTGCGGGGAATCCAAATCGACAAATAACCCATTGGTGGCGTCTAGAGCCGCTATCTCCACCTCGTTGACCCTAGACAAAGCATCCGGGACAATATTGAGCCTTCCACTGCGATGTTCAATTTTAAATTTAAAACCTTGGAGCTTTAATGCCCACCGAGCTAAACGGGAATGCAAGTCGGACTGCGACATGAGCCACTTTAGAAATGCATGATCTGTGATTACAGTGAACTCATGTCCCTCCACGTAAGCTCGAAAGCGCTTTATGCAGACTAAAGCAGCCAAACACTCCTGCTCCGTCACGGAGTATTTCTTTTGGGCCTTGTTTAGCTTTTTAGAAACAAACGCGATGGGATATTCATCGCCCTCTTCAGTCTTTTGCACTAAGACACCTCCTACTCCAGATTTGCTGGCGTCACAATGAATGTAAAACGGTTTTGTGAAATCAGCACTACGCGGAACGGGTGCAGAACACAATGCGTTCTTTAAAATTTCAAAAGCTTTCTCTCCTTCTTGAGTCATAACGAATTTCTGTCTAGGTTTTAAAAGATCCGTGAGTGGAGCAGCAATCGTGGCAAAGTTGTTAATGAACTTCCGATACCATCCTACCATTCCCAGAAAACTACGCAGAGCCTTCATGCTTCTGGGAATAGGAAAACTCAACATAGCGGATATCTTCTCGGGGTCTGTTCGAATGACTCCTTCCCCCACAATATGTCCTAGGTATTTCACGGACCGCATGCAAAACTTACTCTTCTGCACGTTTAAAGTTAGACCAGATACTCGCATACGACCAGCAACTTGACTCAGTACGGCCAAATGGGACTCGAAGCTATCAGAAATGATTAAGAGATAGACAAATAACTCATTTCTGAGTTCCGCAAGTATAACCTTGTCCATTAAGCGAGTCATGGTCGCCGATGCTTTGGTTAGACCAAATGGCATCACTTTAAATTGATATAAAGGACGACCTGGGATTGTGAACGCCGTTTTATCGCGCGACTCAGGGTCCAATGGGATTTGCCAATAAGCTTCTTTTAGATCTAAAATTGAAATATACAGAGCCTTGGGCAGACGGCTTAAAATGCCCTCAATCTGCGGAAGCGGATATGCATCCTTCAGAGAATACGCATTCACTTTTCTACTGTCTAAGCAGAGGCGAATCTTTCCGGGTTTCTGGACCAGAACAACTGGAGAAGACCAAGCACTATTGGACTCCTCTATGACTCCAAGACTGATCATTCTGTCCACTTCGGCATATAAAAGTTTTTCCTGGGCCGGTGAAATGGGAAAGTGGCCCTGTTTAATCGGTTTTGCCTCGCCCACGTCAATCGAATGCATGATTATTGAAGTTTTCCCAAGTCCAGCAACTGAGAACGAAGGAAATTGACCAATAATCTTTTGAAGATCCTTTTGTTTATCCGAGCACAACTCGTGCGTTTCAGATCTCAATTCTGAGATTTGCATAGCAGTTGGCAATAAATCAAAAGATGACCAAAAGTCGATTCCTAAATACAAATCTTGGCTAAGAGATGGAATTATATGCAATTCCAGTTCTTTAACTGAACTATTATATTTGACTGGGGTTTTTAGCCGACCTACTTCTTCTTGCTTCTTGCCATCAGCCGTGCAAGCAGTAGTTGCGACTCGCTTAAAAGGGATTCTGCTTTGGATAATTTGTTCCGCTAATCTTCCACCGACACAGCTAATAGCTGCTCCAGTATCCAGTAAACCAACAACTAATCTATCCAATAGATACACTTCAGCATACGGGCGTTTGTCTTTACTCTTATATCGTATTGGGTTAACCATTTTTGCTTCATTTTTTGATTCACTCCAAAGTGGCAGCCGCTAAGAATGTTTAGGAAGGCACAAGATTTTGTTGAGTTTGAGATTGATTCTTCAACGTGAGCAACGGGGGAGCTATTTGCATTAATGATTCTGCCTAGATATTTTATTTGGTCGACTTCGTTAAGGACTGTTCCCGCATGCACAATGTTTAGCGGTTGCCTCCTCCTGTTGAAGTGTATGATGTTGGATTTTGCCGAGTTGAAATAAAGATTTATCTCATTGCAGTCTTTCTCAAAAAGAGAAATTTTTGCTGCTAGCATGTTTCTGGCAGTGGTAAAGTCTTGGTGAAAAGTTAAAATGAAAAAGTAATCTGCAAATTGAAAAATAATGCAGTTTTCATCGTTTCTATTATGCAGACTGATTGTGTACAAGTTGAATAGTGTAGGACTTAGGCAGCTGCCTTGGCAGACACCTTTATTAACTTCAACAGAGCTCTTGTCAATTACTAGATAACGTTTGAGTAGGAATTTTTGTAGCCAAACTATAATGTGGTCGTTAAATTTCATACGCCTCAGTTTGTCAGATAGAATTGGGATGTTTACACAATCGAAAGCCTTTTGCAAGTCTAGAAACGCAGCAACTACTTGAAGTCCTTGCTTTTTGAGTTCACTGATTTTATTAATGAGGTCATTTATACATTGAGAAGTGGAGCGATTTCGCCTGAAGGCATATGATCTTTCAGGAAACAAGTTGTTTTTATACTCTGTACCGTAGGTACATAGAGTATTATAAGTTTGTGCAAAAGTATGTAACATCCAGAAGGAAGCATCTCCGACCCCATAAAGTATATATATTCTTGATCAGCATCAACAGCCGAGTCATGTCCGTCATGTCCGTCTGTCCGTCTGTCCGTCTGTCTGTCCGTATGAACGCACAGATCTCAGAGATGGTAAGAGATAGAGGTTTGACATGTATGGGACATATGCTTCTAATGTCTGCAGGCAGATCAAGTTTATTTTCAATTTTGGCCACGCCCCCTCCCGCCCCCGCAATTTAGAAAAAACGTCATATCTCCCACAGTTTTGAAGATAGATGGCTTGTTCTTTCTGGACATATTTAGTTATTAGGATAACTTATCGATCCGCCAAAGGAATGAAGAAGATCGGATGAACGGTTTTCGAGTTATGATCAAAAGAAAAATTTTCTTGGTACAGAGTATGTTATAGTCGGGCTTGACCGACTTTCTTTCTTGTTTGTTATGTGTTTGTCCATTTCGATCTTTAGGAGACCTTCTAGACACTTAAATAGCACACTTAGCAGGCAGATTGGTCTGTAGTTTTGTACCAGGCCTTGATCTAGATTCTTTTTAGGAATTGGGACTACACGAATTTTTCTCCATTGTTCTGGAATTTCGCGTGTTTGCCATGTGGTGTTCAACCCATTGAATAGTTCCCTTTTTTATGGGGAGGTAGTGACTGGATAAGTCTGTAGGAGATACCATCCAAGCCTTTGGCCGAGTCTGGGTTTTTGGTATTTACAAAATAGACAAAATCGTCATAGTTTAAGGGTGGAGGTGGAATATCTGTCGGTTCTTCATATATTATTGGGAGTTGCATGCAATTTGAGGCATTGGGAACGTTTTTGACCAAATTGAGGAAGGAGTTGTTCTCTTCATTCGACCAGCTATTACCAACAGTCTTACTTTGTTTATAGCTCTTTAAGTTTTTGATCTTTTTCCACATTTCGTTTAGGGAGCTTGAGATTTCGTTCAAAAAGTTCTTAAAATTCTCTTTTTTGCAGTTTTTGATGTGTGTTTGAAGACATTTTTCTGCAGATAGGAGTGTTCTTGCGTCAATAAAGCTCCTTGTTGCGTAGAATTTTTTCCTAGCAGCGTTTCTTAACCTGAAGAGTTTATCTGTCGTAGGGTTCCACCATTTTTTTGGGGTATAATTGTTACAATGGGGGATTACGATAGTGTTTACTTTAATTAATTGCTCTAAATCTCTTTGAATATTCTCGATATTTGTCATGTTGATTTGTTTAAAGTCTGAGAGCAACTTGTTATGCAGAATTCTTGTTGCGGTTGGGTTTGAGAGTTGGATGTTTAGTTTAATGATAACTGGATAGTGGTTGCTATTAGTTATTTTGCAGTTTTTTGATTCCCATGATGACCGAAGCTTGGATAGGGCTATGTGAGTAAGTGGGTGAACCTGTATTTAAGCATATAAACCTGTGGTCCAGCAACTGTCTTTCAATTATTCAACCTTTTGGATCAGTGTTTGCACTTCCCCAGATTGTCGATTTAGCATTAAAATCACCTCCAATTATAGATGGCAAGTTTAGGTTGGCACATTTGGAAAAAAGGTCTTTTATACCGTTCTTAAAAGTGCTTATATTGGTAGCTGGCGCGGTGTATATGCTAACAATGTTGCAATTTCTGGCGAGGTTTAATGTTTGAATGCCTATAGCTTCAATAGAAGAATTCAAGTTAACTATTTTGAAGCGGATATGTTTACGGATGTAGATACCTACACCCCCATATCCGTCTTCCCTTGTTTTGCAATAAAAGTTGTAGTTTGTGATACTACTGGATGAGTTATCTTTAATCCAGATTTCTTGGAGAATCGCTATGTCAATGTTGTTATCTACAAGGAACACTTCGAGTAGTTGCTTATTGTTATTTGCGTTAAGGATTTGGATGTTGAGTTGAACTATTATCATGATTATTTAGAAAGGGAGAATTGAGTGATGTGTTTTATCTTTTGTGAATCTATTTTAGCATTTGCTGTATTTAATTTGTCTCGAAGTGAAAAGAGAAAGTTTTGAAATTGAGGGTCGATGTTTTCCATACAGGATTTCTGTATGAAGGATGAGAGATGGGCTGACACGGAGGTCAACTCCTTCTCTGCAATCAGCTCAGACTCAGAATACTGAGTGGGCTGAGTATTTTTGGTGAATTTTTGCTGAAGATTATATGCTTCGTGTGAGAGAGCTTGCTTCCATTGTGCCATGGTGTCAGCTGCTTTCTCGTTTTCTCTTACAGCGTTTTTGTTGTTTTTAACAACTTGCGAATACGATGTTAAGGCATGAACTTCTCTGGCCGCCTCTTTTGAACTGTTATACGAGCTTGGTTGGTTTACTGAATTTTTCTTTAAGAAGGGGAAGCTTTGGATATCATTCAGTTCAGGGGACATTTTAGCGAAAAGACTTGGGTATTTGATTCGCACTTCCTGTTTGGAGAGGTTTTCCAGTGCCATACATTTTTGAATGGCAAAAGCTTTTTTGCGAGCGGGACAGTCCTTAAAGGTGGCCACATGCTCTTCTTTGCAGTTGCAACAACTCAGTTTATCACAAAATGTTTCTTTGGTATGAGCAATACCGCACTTATAGCACTTTGTTGAAGGCTTCTTACAGTGTTGAGCAAAATGCCCAAATCTGTAGCAGCGATAGCACTGACTAAATATTATATATGGAGATACCTTGACCTTTGTATATAGGAAGTTGATCTCGTTTGGAATTTCGTTACCGTAAAAGACTAATCTAATTCTGGAAGTCGGCACAAGCAGCTCTTTATTGTCTCTATCCTTTCTCATAATCCTAATAATTTCAAAAATAGGGATTGGGGAAACTATTATATTTTGCAGATCCTCAAGCGAAAATCTAGTTGGGATGCCAAAGGCCATACCAGTTTTGCACACGAAATGCTTGAAGATTTTTGGTTCGTAACCTTCAATTTTTAATTGATCGTTTTTGGCCACTGAGTTCGCACATGAGGCGGATTTGCAAGATACTTTGCAACGACCGAACCCAATTTTGCTAACTTCTATAATGCCATCCACTTTCAATTTTAACAGGGTAGCTGACAGCTCAATTGCATTTATTGGCTTGCGTTCTGTGTTTGGAACTTGCGGTACATCTACATATACCATGAAAGGCCCCTTGTGATGTTCGTTGTATTCATAATCTACTGTCTTTTTCCCGTCTTCTCTTTGCTTTTTGACATTTCTTTCCTTACCGTTGTCCGTTTGCATTTGTCCAGGAACATATGAATTTTCGCTTTTCTCTTCTCCCGTTTCGTTGTTTGTTTCCATTTGTACCGTTATTACATGTTCTACCGCGTTGGCTCAATTTTCCGTTTGAAATTGCCCCCTCCCTGGGGGCGCCATCCAGTCATTTTTTTTGTTGCTATTGGTACTCCCGTTTTCTACAATCTTATTTAACTGGTTTTTTGTTTCGAAACTGCACTCACAAAAAAGTTTATCTCAGAACACAACCTCTCGCTGCGACTTGCCAAGAAGGAATGTATTCCACTGTTAAAAGTTTGTCTTTTATAAATTTTCGGTGTGTGTTACAAATTCTTGTCTGTGTCTGATTTTTACAATCATTGTTCTGGCTTTTTCTTTTTAGCTTGACAGGTCTCTCCTGGCTATCTCGTTGTTCCTTTCCCCTTTCGATTTCTCTTCGTAGGCAATTCTGTGTTCCCAGGGTAACCAAAGGTATATCGTAATTCCTCCGTACAAGCTCAAAGATTTCTTTTAATTTGTCTGCGTTATTCGTGGGATTTTGTGCTGTTTGCCCCGTACACAAAGCTGTTTCATCAAACAATACTTATGGTAATCTAGGCTCCCGACCCTGAGTAATAAATGCTGTGCTGTAACCAGTGGACTCGACCAAACTGGTGTTAACCGATAGCATTATCTCAGGCAAAGCTTCATCCCAAACCTTCTGATCCTATCCTATAAATTGGGCTACCATTGTCTTTACCGTTGACCCGCTCAGTGGGACTTTCTTGCGGCGTTTATGGAGCGGTATACTGGTGTCGCACTCCCAACTTGTCGACAAATTTGTTAAACCCGTTTCTCGTAGAGTAAAAAGGGTATACTAAAGTCGTGCAAATGTTTGTGGGCAGAACGAAGCATCTCCGATATCATAAAGTATATATATTCTTCATCAGCATCAATAGCCGAGTCGATATAGGCATGTCCGTCTGTCAGTCCGTCCGACCTAGATCTCAGAGACTAGAAGAGCTAGAGCAACCAAATTTTAGATGTAAGCTAGTATTGTCTGTAGGCAGATTAAGATTATTTCAAATTCTGGCACGCCCCTTCCCGTCCCCGCAATAAAAAATGTTCAATATCTGCTACTGTTTGTAAGCTATCGAGCTCAGAATTTGCAGTATCCACTAGGCGGCCAATATGTACAATTTCACAAATTTTCATAAAGATCGGATAATAAATGGCAGAGTTAAAAAACGCATGAGGTTATTACTCCCTTCCCCTCCCCG
>JAWNNM010002183.1:0-72684 GCA_035044965.1 Lordiphosa andalusiaca | reverse complement strand
AAAGATTTCTTTTAATCTGTCTGCGTTATTCGTGGGATTTTGTGCTGTTTGCCCCGTACCCAAAGCTGTTTTATCAAACAATGCTTATGGTAGTCTAGGCTCCCGACCCTGAGTAATAAATGCTGTCCTGTAACCAGAGGACTCGACCAAACTGGTGTTAACCGATAGCATTATCTCAGGCAAAGCTTTATCCCAAACCTTCTGATCCTATCCTGTAAATTGGGCTACCATATTCTTTACCGTTCGGTTGACCCGCTCAGAGGGATTTTCTTGCGGGGTTTATGGAGCGGTATACTGGTGTCGCACTCCCAACTTCTCGACAAATTTTTTAAACCCGTTACTCGTAGAGTAAAAAGGGTATACTAAAGTCGTGCAAATGTTTGTAGGCAGAAGGAAGCATCTCCGTTATCATAAAGTATATATATTCTTCATCAGCATCAATAGCAGAGTCGATATAGGCATGTCCGTCTGTCCGTCAGTCCGTCCGTCCGTCCGTCATAGATTTCAGAGACTAGAAAAGCTAGAGCAACCAAATTTTAGATGTAAGCTAGTATTGTCTGTAGGCAGATTAAGTTTATTTCAAATTCTGGCCACGCCCCTTCCAGCCCCCGCAATAAAAAATGTTCAATATCTCCTACAGTTTGTAAGCTAACGAGCTCAGATTTTGGTTATTAAACACTAATTGCCTTGAGTAACGGGTATTTCGACTTTAGCTTACGCTCTCGTTTAATATTTTACTCGTAAATTGGGCCCCATTGTCTGTAATCAGTACTTTGGGGTACCCAAAGTCGTTCTCGGAACGCCCTTTGCAGTGATGCAGTCGTAGCAGTCATGTCGACTTTAACTTACGCTCTCGTTTAATATTTTACTCGTAAATTGGGCCCCATTGTCTATAATCAGTACTTTGGGGTACCCAAAGTCGTTCTCGGAACGCCCTTTGCAGTGATGCAGTCGTAGCTTTCCGCAGAGCCACCAATTCAGTCCATTTTGAAAATCTATCCACCATTACCAACAGCATAGTGTTTCCATGCTTTGGCCGTGGCAAAGGTCCCACAAAGTCGGCACACAAAGTGGCCCAGGGTTCGCCTGGGATTTGCGTCAACATTTTCCCTGCTGCTTGCAGTTGGCTGTACTTATACTTCTGGCAAATTTCACATTTGTTTACATATGCTCTGACATCTCGATGCATCCCCGGCCAATAATACCGCGATGCCACTTGAGAGATTGTTTTACGGCTTCACGTATGCCCCGCCGTGGCTTCATCGTGGTTCTCTTTAAAAACTCTTTTCTCCTGGCTTAAAGGTACGCACAGCTTCCACGCTACCACATCCTCGTGACCTGCCTGATGCGGAATATGCCGAAACACATTATTTCCCTCAACCAAGTTGTCCCAAAACTTTTGCGCGTTAGTTTTAATTCTTTCTATCAGCTGTTGAATCCAAGTATCGCCTCCTTTTGGGCCCTCTTGTGATTCCTCTGACACAGACAGTTGTCGGCATATTTCCTCTTGCATTGGTTGGCGAGACAGTGCGTCTGCCACCACATTTAGTTGCCCCTTCCGATATTTCACCTCAAAATCGTACTGCTGTAGTTCTAAAGACCATCTAGTTATCCTTCCTGCTGGACTTTTAATACTGTTTATCACGCTAAAATGGTATCCTTCTAAATAAGGTCTAAGTTTTCTTATGGCCCAAACAATCGCCAAACATTCATTTTCGGTTGCTGAATAATTCCTATCAGCTCCGTTTAATGTCCTACTTGCATATGATATTACTCGTTCCCCGTCTTTGCCCATTTGGCTAAGAATGGCACCGATTCCAAAATCACTTGCATCGGTTTGCAGACTAACTGGTCTCTCAAAATCTGGACAAACAAGGACTGGATCAGACGTGAGTTTTTCCTTGACCTTTTCGAACGCCTGTTGTCTTTCGGGTGTCCAATTCCATTTTGTGTTTTTTTTTTAACAAAGCACTCAATGGATGGACCAAAGTCGCTAATCCAGGTACAAATCGCCTATACCAAGAGGCTACTCCCATATGTTGCCGAAGTTCTTTCACATTTGAGGGAGGTTTTAGCTCCTCTATTGCAGCTACCCTGATCGGTCACTAAGTGGCCCAAATATTTTAGCTCTTTCTTGAAAAACTCGCATTTTTCTGGATTTATTATTAGATTTGCGGCCCGTAGGCGGCGGAACACCTCCTTCAGATTATCCCTATGCTCCTCTAGTGTTCTGCCTATAACGATAATGTCATCTAGATACGCAAATGCTTTCGGCATCATTTCGCGCCCAATGACCTTGTCTAGTGCCCTTTGGTACGTTTCTGGGGCTGACGTAAGATGGCATTACTCGCCACTGAAAAAACCCTCTCCCTGGTACTGTAAATGCCGTTAAAGCTCGACTTTCTTCCTCCATTGGAATTTGCCAATACCCATTCTTTAAATCAAGTCTGCTAATAAACTTAGCCTCCCTTACCTGGTCTAAAATGTGATTTTTTCTTGCCAAGGGGTACGCATCCTTGATTGTTTTCTCGTTCATGTCCCTAAAATCCATACACAGTCTCCATTTACCCGTTTTCTTCTTCACCATCACTATCGGAGCACTGTGTGGGCTATTTGATGGCTCTATGCAGCCCCTTGCCAGTAGTTCATCGACCTGCGCATTTATTTTATTTATATTTTTCGGGAAATATCGTTGTTTTACCGGTATGTCGTCCTTTACTACGATCAGGTTTTCTGCCAGTGTTGATGTTCCTGACATCCTCTCAAAGACCGCTAATTTTCTTCCTCCTGTACCACTTCTACTGCGACTGTCAGTTTTTCTTCTAACCATCCGTCTCTTCTTTCACGCCGGGGTATTTTTAATACGTGTCCTCCACACGCCAGTTCCACTCCCATTCCAACTAAAAAATCCCATCCTAATACCAGGGAGTCTATAATTCCTGGCATTATCAGCAGCGACATTTTCCCGCTGCTATTGCCAAAGGATATATCTACCTCAAGCGATTCGCAATTCTCGCTTCTCCTACCATCTGCTAGTTTAACCTATTTCCTTGTTTCACTCAGGTTTCCTGCTTTTCCAATGATTTTAGCTAAGGACTGGCTGATGAAGCATGTCGTCGCCCCGTATCCACAGTTGCCTTGACCTCATGTTCTCTTATTCTTCCCCACTGCCAGCAAAACAATAACTGTCGGTTTCTGCATTCCCTAGCCCAATGGCCCTGCTGTCCGCACCGTCGGCAAGCCTGTGCTAAGTTTGTCACAAAAGTGTTCGCACTGTTCACATTACTCGGCGCCGGTTGAGGTTCTGCCTGGATCCCTTCCATACAACGCCGGCATGCTTCCACTCTCCCAGGCGCGAAACTTGGACCCGTGCTACTATTGTGTCTACCTTGTTTATTTTGTTTCCCAATACATTTTCTTGTCGCTCTCTAAGGTCTCGAAATCGTCCGGTTGTTGTAGCGAACCTTTTGAATCTGCAGGCTTCCGTTTAGGGCAGTCGTGGATCGCTCCAACAAATTTATAAATATGGAATAGGTAAGTGGAATAATAAGACCGTTTGTGATTTCGTGTTGTGCCGGTTTATTGGCCTTAAAATCCTACTTGACAATCTCGATGTCTTAATAACTAGGGCTTAGCTAACTAGCTTATACGCTAAGTGGCTTCGTCTGAGTCTTCAATATACTCCGACGGCTTGCCTAGTAAGGCAACGGACACCGCTGGGTCCACGATTCGCGCTGACACGTTGGCAAATTCGCACTACTCATCGGCACGCGTTTAGAACCGCACAGCTTCTTTCCGATAGCTTCCTAGGTCTCTCTTGGCCTGGGTGGAGTTTGCACCGTTTTCCGCTGGCAGCACGATCCGTCTGGCTCACTGGTCAATTCACCCAGCTTCGCCGACCCTTCGTGAATCTTTGCACAGCTCGATTTGTAACGCTTGGTTCAAGCACTCACTCTGCTTCTTGGCTCCTGGTGGTTTTCCCTCGATGATACTCTGGTTGAAATTATGATTTCACTTGAGTTGGTGATTCGCACTTGCTTAGAACTGCGCACTGGGGACTGACACTGGGGTTAAAATGACTCGCACTCTGATTCGAACTCTCACGGACTGCCTTGTCGCCAGCCGCGAGTCCCTTGTATATGGCCTCCCAGCCCCGGCTCGTCTGCGCATCGGTTTTGCCTTGGACTTACAAGTCCCGATTTTGCCATACGTCTTGGTTTTTGGACAATTATTAAAACAACAATAACATCATCACCAAACATTGTAAAATAAATTCATTTTGTACAGAACATATTCGCATACAAACATAAACCACAAACACATTAAATTTAACTACATAAGTGAAATTAAACTAAAATCACCCCCGCCTTTTCTTTGGTTTAAATACCCGCCACATTAATCAATTACCGAAGGGAGATGCAAATTAGTATCTCCCCAAAACATTGGTGACCCCGACGTGATATTGTGTATAAATATTATTAAATTGTTCAATAATTTTTGATTGCGTTTTGGGCATAATTCGGTGCCAAGACCACACACATACAAGCATTGGCTGCAAATTCGCGCGACCAGTGCATGCAAAACTTTTCGGCTTGACTTGCGGACATTAGGTCATTGACCGGTTGATCGCTGAAAATTTGATTTTCGTTCCCTTTTGTGCTGGACATGTTCGGTGATTGAGTGAGCGACATTGTGACAACATTTTTCAATATTTCATTCGTGGAAATTGTTATGTGGTATGAAAGACTAATCAACGCCAAACACTGCGATGCAATCTAGTGATTTGGATTTTTATAAAGCCAAGACAGAATATCTGTTGCGGCAAATTCAGGCTCAAAATGAATTTCTCGAATCGGAAGAAACCGAGTCGTTCGACGAAGCTGAATTGGATGTGTGTATCGAAGGCATCAATCGCATGAATGTCGATTTCGACGCAGCCCAAACCTGCCTGGAAAAGCTAAACCTTATGGAGCTGAACGGTGATGCAAAAGCAGGCAAAAGCAAAGCTGAACCGAGCTCTAAATACTTTGCGTGCGACCTCCGTGGTAAACTCGACTGCGCTTCCTAGAATTCCCGATGACACAAGCACATTTAGGTATGTGTCTCGACCCAGCAGGTTGCCCGAACTGCAGCTCCCCAAATTTTCTGGTGCGTACATTGACTGACCAGATTTTTACGCAATGTTCAACACGGTGGTCGGCAACAACGATGATCTGAGCAACGTGGACAAGTTCCAGCATATGCTTGAGTGGAACTGCATTAGACACCATTCGCTCATTAGAGCCAACAGATGAGACTTATCAAACTGCCATCGATATGTTAATTAAACGATTTGATAACAAGCTTTTACATTTCCAGGCACACGTGAGATCCGTTTTCGGTCTAAAAGGTGTCGAGACAAGCACACAGGCCCTGCTTGGAGCAGCGGAACGGGGCCTGCGTGCCAGCTATAAAAGCAGCTATAAAAGGGAGCTCAAATTCAAGATTGCTCATTCTTGAATCAAGGGCATACAGCATTGTCAAAAACCGAGAACGCTCCTCCTATTATCAAGAGCTCCTCAGATTCAAGAGTAAGATCGATTCCTCTTAAATCAAGAGCTTTACAGATTCCAAACATACAACCATTCAAAATCAGTGTATTTTTTCCATTTTGTTTAAATTTATTTCGTGGAAAATTAATTGTTAAGCCATGTTGAAAGCTTTAGCCGTCTTGAGGAATACACACCTCAAAGCAGCATCAGTACTTGTCTGTCAACTATCAGTCGAACAGAGGTCTCTCCATGCCAGCAATGCCATTACTGGTTGGGAATTCCAAAGCAACATAAGTGCAAAAATCCATTACGCTCTCCGCCAGATAGCTGCCCCACACCCCTCTCCCATAAAGTACATAACTGTAAAAACAGCTTCAACGCTATTCTCTCAAATGTGCTTGCACTTGTCTCTCAGTTTCTGTACCTCACTCCCCGCGCCTGAAAGCACCAAGCTGAGAACGAATTTAGCTCGCTTTCAAGAGCGAAATTCTTGAAAATTCAAGAACGAATACATTTTTTTTCAAGAGCGTTTCTTCTTAAGTTATTCGTTCTACTTTTTTCTGGGTGTAGCACTAGGTACTGAGCGAGTCCTTCGGGTCGGTGCGTGAGCAAGCGCGATCGGACGAACGTAAGGGATAAGACCTATAGTGTACCGCGAATTGTGAGCTAGTCCTAAGTCGTATTAATAAGATATTTATACCAACTCAACATAAAGTACATTTAAACGTTTGTCTTCTTATTTCTGGCAATTCTTCAATACATTTGTTGAAGAGATCCCAAAGCACCCCTGAGCTACGCTCAGCTGCAAATGTTCGTTACAACTGGCGCCCAACGTGGTATTGCAAGAATAACAAGAATAAAACATCGTTCAACTGGTACGAGCGTGGGTATATAACCTCAAAAAGGAGGATTTGATTAAATATGCTAAAGAATTTGGGTTGGAAGTGAGTGGAACAGTGGAAAATATGAGTAAAGAGTTCGGTGAATGGTCACAAAGTATGAATAAAGACATGAAAATGGGTCTTAGGATCGACGAATTGGCTAGACTTCATGCCAGAAACAGCCCAGCTTAGGAGCAAGTACAGCTACCCGAGCAAGACCTCGAACTGGAAGAACTGGCTATACCAAGTATAACCGCGGCGGCGAAAAGTTCACAGAGACAGAGCAACCGCCAAGGAGTGACTCCTCAAAAGTAGGTATGTGGCAAATAACCAGCAATGGACCACATGGGCTGGGTTTTTGGAGAGCTTCCATGAGTATTTTCTGCCCAGGAATTACTTCACAAAAGTGGAGGTCGAAGTGTATAGAAGGAAACAGGTGGTGTCTGAAAAATTCAATGAATACATAGTCGAGATGCAGACAACAACGCGACCACTATTTTGATGCGACCTTTTATTTGATAGGCCGCTTGTCGACTTTTCATCAAGCCGAAAACTAGGCAATGATATTTTTGTTGCCCTTAGCGAATGCACCAAGCTAAGCTTTCACTCAACTCCCTCTATAGGTGACATTTCGTCACCTTAATTGGCAATGCGAGTGGCTGTTTAGTCAGCTGTTTATTCGAAAGTTGCCAATCAAATGATGAAAGGCCGAATAAATTGAAAAGTGATTTCCGGAAAACTGGGCCTCCCAACTACCATGCTGGCCGACCGTCGTTCTTTCTCTTCTTGAATCTCATAGTTGAAACATCGATAAGAAAAAAAAAAGAAGTTCTATGTGCAGTCCAAAAAGTAGTGAAAGTGAAAAATTTTAAATATCAATTGTTTTCATTAAATTGTTCCTACTTGCGTATTGGCCGTACCTAACCTGCAGATCACCCCCTTTGAGCCGCCAAAAATTGATTCAACCTGGGAGAAAGTCAATCTTTTTTTCTGTGGTGTCAATTCCCAATACGGGTAAATAATTTTTACGTTAATTTTTCTTTGCGCAATTTCTGATCAGAATTTCAATTTTCTTATTTTTTTTTCGATCAGAATCGGCACTTTGGTTTATATTAACTAAATCTAGTTAACTAGCCCTAAAAGCCATCAAATATCAATTCGAACTTCTTGGCTAAATGGCATATTATTTGGGCAGCAGTAGCAACATATATATATGTGCATAAATCGCCCAACAACAAAAAGCTTTTCACACTCCCGCCTACACATGTGTGCCTAAAAGCTTTCTTCTTCAGTTTATCACTACGAGCCCATTATCGCCGGTTGGGAGAAATTTTCTAAGCGTTTAAAAGTGTTCCGGATGCACTTTTCCTCTGGTGAAAATGGATCATAAGACTCGCGATCGATGCCTAGTCTAAATTGTGGCCCGGAATATATGGAAAACACGCCGCAGACCAATGCGGTTTTTTTTTGTTGTGCCAAATGGCCTAGTGAACCAACATTCTCTAATCTAATGCCTTAAACTATTTTTCTATCTTTTGTGTTAAGTCATTTTGCATTTTTGTTTAAAATTTAATCTTTTATTGTTGCAAGTGGTGTATGCGGTGGCAAAGAGATATTAATCCATATACCTTGCAAAAATAAGTGTACTCTTTGTTTATATTCAATTCTTAAAAATGCAAAAGGGCCCATGTGAATATTTAAAAGCATATATTTAAACAATTTATTTAACTTATATATTGTCAAGAATGCTCTTGCTGGCATCGGCATGAACTTTAAGTCGTGCAAAAAGATAAAGCTTTCTGTTCCAGGTTAAAACTAAAACCAACGCTTCAAACACAACAACGAAAGATCTTTATGCGTGGGATGATGAGTGGTATATATTTTATACATTTATTTAATTTAATATTATATTAAAGCCATTATAGATCACTTGAGCAAAAGCTTCTCTTTCTCAAGTCTGTTTTGATCTAGTGAAAGCTTTTCTTTGCGCAAGCTTTCGCTGACCTTGAAGTTCTATTTTTTTTGGCCATGCTGCGAACATATGTTTAGCAATAAAATTGCAACTATACATGCCTACAAAATATTTGTTTTAAATTTCACCTTGCTTTTATTCATTCCTATATTATTCATTTAATTATTTTTGCCATTAACTTATAATATATTCATTTAGAATTTTTGGAACCATGGATCACCAAACGGAGATAGGGTAGCCAAACAAGGACTAGTTTAGGGATCCTGCAAAAAAAATAAATTTTTTCTTAAGACGGCAAAACAGGATCCATGTAGGGTGGGCGTTCGCACTCCAACATCGGTGCAAACTTTCAAAATTAGTCCTTATTAAATTAGACCCTCTGTTACCTTCTCTAATCTTCTTTTGTTTTCGTTTAGTGAGCCTTCCCATTCCCTTTTCCCGCTTCTGTTCCTCTGAAAAGAAAAATAGTACGCGAATTTTTAATGATGGAATGTAACCTCGGAACACTGTAACCTCCGGTTAATCTAAAGAACCCACCCCTTTGCCGACGAGCCACAGCCGTTGAAGCCAGCACGTACTCCGTTCTTGGTTACCGACCATCAGTTCCCTACTGGTATATAAAATTATACCCGTTACATGTTACAGGGGTTCATTGCTGCTGCCAATATCCTACACTACGAATCTTATTAATATAGAGCCCCTAAAGATACAAACACAATGGTACGTCTGAGTGCACCCAAAAACTCAAAACTAAATACAGGACCAATATCTACAGCTAAAATGTGGTGTGTCCTTCAAGAAGTAATGTGGCGGTAGCGTAGATGTTGGTCGATGCTATTTATTTTATCCACCCAACCATGGCCTTCAATTGATTTGGCACTTGTGGACCCCTCTCTGCGTGCAATATATGTTCTTGCATGTGAAAACGGTAAAGTGAAAAAACGCGGTATACATATGTATGTATGTATGTATATTATATTGCACACTTCTGAACATAGATCAGGGGCCGGCAAAAAAACAGCACAAGACCTTATTCACTGTGCTCTGCGACGAGCTTATACTGTACGTGTTGGAGTGCGCTGCCTTTGAGAGTTTACTTATGCCCAGTAGATAGCCACGAGCCGTTCATACATAATTAGATTATGCTGGCTTTTCTTTTTACCGTTTTTCTATTTGATTTCAAAACCTTCTTTTTTCAAAACCCAGTACAAAATTCAATTTTATTGCTGGTTCGTCAACTTTTCATTTTTTATATAGGTTTAATTTTTATTATTTTTCAAACATTATTTTATATTCAGAAAACAATTAAATATTTCAAAAATTGATGACGTTGAGCTCCTTGAGTTCGTGCAAAATCTGAAGGTTGACCATTTGGTATATGAGACATTATTTGGTAAGTTTTGCGCTCTGAGTTTAGAGAAAAGTTGGTTTTGTGGGAAAAAAATAATGTAAGTATTATATTTAATCACTGTAAACAATAGAAACCCCATTTTTGATTCATTTTTCATTTTTATCTTAGAACTTCGACACACCCCTTTTTTCTTCACCCTTAAAGTGCAGCTCAGCAAAGGTTCGATTTTTTCTTCTATTTTTATAAGTTTATATTTTGAGTTACATAATTTTATTGTTTTACCTATAGAGTATTCAGTCGCTTCTAGAGTCTTGCGACATTGGTGAAAAAATTATTAAAGAGTACGAAGCAAGCGGCAAATTATCAGACGCTAACAGAGATAAGGTTTTGTCGATTATTTCGAATAGCTATTATGTTCCTGCTACCCATAGTGTAAAGAATTTCAGTTATTTGAATTATAACGTCTGTAAAGAATTTCTGTTATTTGAATTATAACGTCTGTAAAGAATCTCAGTTATTTGAATTATAACGTCAGTAAATTATTTGGTATTTTGAATAGTAACAGCGAGTAGACATTTGAAATGTTAACCTTAAGTAATTTGAAATTTGTCTTTTTTTATGAAGAGAGAAACGGCCACACCGAGACGAAGAAGCGTCAGTAGTCGGAATAGAGTGATCGAGGAAATACGAAATTTGAAACCGCATTAAAACAGTTATAGTTATTTTATATCCACACCTTTATAAACGTTAATTTCAACTTAATTCATAATAAATAATATATGTTTCATTTCAACAATAGTTTCTGTTCGTTTGATTTATTTGTGCACGGAACATTTCCATTTTTCAAATTTCGCAATAAGTTGTGCAGACATATTATGCGCGTTCTCAATTTAACCCTCGATCACTCAGTGTGTATAGTTTGGAATAGTTGTGGAAATTAAGTCAAGATTTCCCGGAATAGCCGCCAAGTGTCTAACTACGCAGTAACATACATACATATAGTTGCGTCAACACAGCGTCGTGTCGAGACCCGTCGCTCTTATGTACACAAATATTGCCAAGTTGTGTGCATTTGTATATGTGTGTGCGTGTGTGAGAAGTAAATGTTGAAGACAGAGTTGCCAGACAGATTGTATAGAAACTTGAAGTTTGTGGTGCATATAATTCTCCAAAAAATATATGGCAAATGTACAATTGTAAAAAGCAATGTGTGTTCTCTTGGTTGACCAAAGACAGCTGTGAGCAGGAGCATAGCTAGCCGCCTGGGCAAATAAACCACTCCCATCGGGTCACCAGCGCTGAGCGCTACATTTTGAGTGAACTAGTTCGTAAAGTGAATTAAAAGAAGAAATGGCTAAGAAATATAATTTGATAAGCAATTCTGAAGAGATGAGCTTGGATGAAATTGAGTTTATAAATTCCTTGAATGCGCAGGAGTGTGAAGACAACAAAAGGATGGATACAGTGCAGGCTATTTTATTGAGTTTGCAAGAACTAACAGCTGCTGTTAAGCAGAATCAAAAAGTCATTGTCAACATTTGCAATATAGTTGCAGTTGATCGCCAAGACGGCCAAGGTGAACATCCAAGGCATTCTCGGCAAGAAATCGAACTTCCAAATACAGATGCGGCCACTGGTGAGTCAACTAGTAATGTAAATAATAACAGTCCAAATTTGGAACAAGAAGTCCGACATTTTCAAGTTCCTGGAAAAATTTATGACTTGCCATCATTTTCGGGAGCACCTGAGGAGTGGCCGTTATTTATATCAAATTTTAAAGATACCACAGAAGAGTTCAATTATACCAACCGTCAGAACCTAATTCGTCTGCAAAAATGTCTTAGTGGAGAGGCGAAGGAAGCAGTGGAAGCCATGCTTATCTACCCAGATGATGTACCACAGGTCATCGATGAACTGAAATTTCGATTTGGTCGTCCGGAAATATTAATTCGTTCACAGCTTGCCAAGATAAGGGAATTTCCAAAGATCGCCCATAACAAACTTGACCAAGTGATCAACTTGTCCACAAAGGTACGTTGTGTAGTAGCCTATCTTTCATCTGCCAATTGTAGTCAGCATTTAAAAAACCCAACTCTTCTTGAAGAGCTCATCAGTAAGTTACCGACTGATATTCAGATGAATTGGCTTCGACACGCAGACTCACTGGGGTCACATTCATCAATAGCTGAGTTCTCGACATGGCTCAGCGGTATTGCCAGAGTTATCGGCCGTTTGCCCTCGGTTGAGAGCAACAATAAGACAAATTATAAACAGGGTCCCAAGACGATGTTAATTGCAAATCGTGTTGACGAGGAGTGTCCATTATGTCACAATGGACATCCCTTAGCTCAATGTCACATATGGAATGAAAATATGGATGTTAACACCCGTTGGGACACAGCCAAAGCCAACCGCCTATGTTTTGCGTGTCTAAACAAAGGGCACATCGTTCAAAATTGTCAAGCTAAAAGTAAATGCAATGTCGATGGTTGTTCTCGTATACATCACAAATCTTTGCATCACATGCAAATACATAAGAAAGCCATTAATGAAGAAAAGCCGATGGATATAAAGACAAATGCCATGCTTATGTGCAATGCTAATATGGACCCTTATCGCCAATTGTTTAAAGTTTTGCCAATCGTATTGTATGGTCCCAACGGTAAAGTTGAGACATTTGCCATGTTCGATGAAGGGAGCGCCATAACTTTAATAGAAGAGCAAACTACTAATATGCTTGGTCTGACAGGTCGTGAACAGCAACTGAACCTACAGTGGTACGATAACAAAGTAGTCACAGAGAAATCTAAAAGGGTCAATTTTGAGATTTCAGATAATACAGATTCAGTCCGTTACAGATTAAAAGATGTCTTTACAGTTGGAAAGTTAAATTTGCCTTTACAGTCATTTTCGAAGAGCCAATATAAAGGTCTCAGCCATTTGCCGATTCCAGAATATGAAAATGCTAAGCCTGTCTTATTAATTGGTCTTGACAACGCTTACTTGGGGTTGTCTAAATTTGTTGTTGAAAATGGTGGGTCCCAGCCTATAGCTATTCGAACTAAGCTTGGATGGTTGGCGTATGGTCCAACAAATAATAAGTCTGAAACGTCGACAATAATGCATATCAAACTCGAGAAGACAGACGACCTACATGAACTTGTTAAAGAGTACTTTTCATCAAATGAATTTGGAACAAACGATCTTCCGATATTAGAATCTGACGATGACTTACGAGCTAAACAGATATTGTTAGAAACAACAACACAAATCGGCAATCACTTTCAAATAGGATTGCTGTGGAAAGAAAGTGTACAATTGCCAAATAGTTTCGATATGGCCATGAGGCGCTTGATAAGCATTGAGAAAAAGGTGAACTCTAACCACGACTTTGCTGAAAAGTATAAAAGGGAAATGAAAAGGTATTTAAAAAAAGGATATGCCAGAATCCTCTCACCAGATGAAATACGTGATACTTCCCAAAGAATTTGGTATCTACCCCATTTCGCCATACAAACAGTCCATAAGCCTGACAAGCTTCGAATTGTGTTTGATGCCGCCGCAGCTGTTGAAGGAGTATCGCTAAATTCTTCGTTATTAAAAGGTCCTGAATCAACTAACCCTCTTATTGAATTATTGTTGCAGTTCAGAAAGGGAGTATTTGGAGTTGCAGCCGACATCAGAGAAATGCTTTCTCAAATTAACATCCAGCCTGCAGACCAGTCTGCGCAACGTTTTGTTTGGAGAGATGGAGATGCCACTCAACCGTTGCAGCATATGGCCATGACCTCGCTTTTTTTTGGAGCAGTGTCCTCACCATATTGCGCGGAATATATCAAGAATCCGAATGCAGAAAACTTCAGAGAAGAATTGCCAGAGGCCGTGGATGCAATTGTCAAACATCACTACGTAGACGATTTGGTCAAAAGTTTTGACACCGAGGAACATGCTATTAAAGTCTGTAAGGATATTGTACACATACATGGACAAGGCGGCTTTGAGCTCCGCAAATTTGTGTCAAACTCAACACAGATAGAGAAAGAAATGAATGGAACATTAAGTTGTGAAAATTTATTGAACATGGAAAGTCAAAGCTCTACTGAAAAAATCCTAGGGATGTACTGGAATACAAAATAAAGACAGTTTTGAATTTAAGACTAAGTTCCATCGTATATCGACTGATGTCATTCAAGGAAACCGCTGACGATACTCGGTATCGTCATGGCCACATTTGACCCCTTTGGACTGATTACGGATTTTCACATCTTTGCCAGAATAATGATACAGAAGACATGGAGTTATCAAATGGAGTGGGACGATACCATACCATTGCAGTTGCACAAAGAATGGATTAGCTGGTGGACTGCACTTCAAGGGATGCATAATTTTCGAATACCTCGTTGCTACTCAGCAAGCTTAAGTCATAGTGGTTATGTACAGTTACATGTTTTTGTCGATGCCAGCCAATCGGCCTTCGCTGCTGTTACATATCTTCGTATGGCCATTAAGGAAAAAGTCGGCACAGCCTTTGTAATGGGAAAGGCCCGCCTCGCGCCTAAAAAGCTACTGTCAATCCCGCGTCTTGAACTACAAGCCGCAGTTATCGGAGCTCGCATAAATAATTTGATCAAAAGGCATCACAAGTTGCATATTCATGAGACAATATTTTGGACGGATTCGAAAACAGTTTTACAATGGATTCATTCCACAAAACGGAAATTTAAACCATACGTCGCTCACAGAATAGCAGAGATTTTAGCCAGCACAAACCCAAAGCAATAGCAATGGATACCGTCAGCAGAAAACACAGCGGATAACGCAACGCGTCAAGCGATTAATTTGAAGATCAGTCACGAAAGTCCTTGGCTGTGCGGACCATCCTTCTTAAAGTTGCCTAAAGAAGAGTGGCCACAAGTACCTCAAGAAAACCCTGACGAACCACTTGAGAAAGAGATTGTTACAAAAGTCATCCTTAAGTGTCAGGTGAGCAAGCTGTTTATCGATATAACAAGATTTTCATCTCTTTTAAAGCTTATAAGAGTGGTTGCCTGGGTAATTCGTGCAAAAGAGGCCTTTTTGCAGCTTATGAGAAATGATAACAACAAGATGCATGGCCTAATATCATCTTCAGAGATAACAGAAGCGGAAGCGGTTTTGTTTCAAGGTGTGCAGCAAGAAACATTTGCAGAAGAAATTTCCAAATTGAAGAATGGCGAACTAATCGCAAAATCAAGTAATATATACAAATTGTCTCCATATATGGAGGTAGATGGATTATTACATCTTTCTGGACGAATCGATGAAGCAGACTTTTTTCCATTTAGCGCACGACGACCGATCCTCCTGCCCAAAACCCATCCGTTGTCAACTTTGGTTTTGCAATATTACCATACAAAATTTCATCATCAAAATGTGAATGTCATATTAAACGAGTGTCGACAAAGATTTTGGATTACTGACGCCAAGTCTTTATTGAAACGTGTTCAACGAAGTTGCCCACAATGTATCATCGATCGAGGCAAACCTGTAACTCCTAAGATGGGTCAACTGCCAGCTGACAGACTAATACCCTACGTCAGACCATTCACCTATTGTGGAGTCGATTTATTTGGTCCTTTCACTGTATCTGTTGGTCGCCGTCGGGAAAAGCGCTGGGCAGTAATATTTACGTGTTTAACAATAAGAGCAACACACTTGGAAATTGCCGAAAATCTGTCTACTGATGCCTTTATAGTTTGCTTGCGCAATTTTGTTAATCGTCGAGGAGTGCCATCTGTACTACGAAGTGATAATGGAACTAACTTCATAGGGGCTCAAAAGGAGCTCGCTGCCCATGAAAGTTTGCTGAATATAGATGCCCTGGTAAATGAAACTTCACGTCAGAGAATTGAATGGATATTTAACTGTCCATTAAACCCCAGTACTGGTGGATGCTGGGAACGCCTTATACGAATTGTCAAACGTTTGCTGGGAAAGATATTGCGCGACATTGCTCCTAGGGTGGAGACCTTGCGATCGGCAAGGCCGCCAAGGAAAAGCAGATACGAAGCGTAGATATTAAGACAAGCACCACTATACTACGACGCCCAGTGTCGAAACTAATTATATTAAATTTATGTGAATCCCATGGGAATTCACCTGGTGGGGGAATGTAAAGAATTTCAGTTATTTGAATTATAACGTCTGTAAAGAATTTCTGTTATTTGAATTATAACGTCTGTAAAGAATCTCAGTTATTTGAATTATACCGTCTGTAAATTATTTGGTATTTTGAATAGTAACAGCGAGTAGACATTTGAAATGTTAACCTTAAGTAATTTGAAATTTGTCGTTTTTTATTAAGAGAGAAACGGCCACACCGAGACTAAGAAGCGTCAGTAGTCGGAATACTACTACTGATCGAGGAAATACGAAATTTGAAACTGCATTAAATCAGTTATAGTTATTTTATATCCACACCTTTATAAACGTTAATTTCAACTTAATACATAATAAATAATATATATTTCATTTCAACAATAGTTTCTGTTCGGATGATTTATTTGTGCACGGAACATTTACACATAGCTATACCGTCCCAAAGCAGGCCAAAATTAAAAATATAGCTGACCAGCTGGTCTCAATGTTTCCAAATGAAAAAAAAGAGGTTTATTTCATTTGCAGTGGACTAACCGGAAAGCCCAATCCAAATGGACTTCTTTTCAATAAGCTTCATAATTTGAATTCCAAATTCTAAGCCCGTATCTTTGACGCCTAAAACTCTACAGATCGTTAAAAAATAAAAGTGTTGCAATGGAACAGAAGACGACTGTATTGAAATGTGGAAAGCTTCTTACGATTATCGTCAAAATTTTATAAAGCAAGATTCGAACACCCTTGTATCAGTTTTGGAAGAGTTTCTTTTATATAGGCAATCTAAGGGATTCGTATTTGTAAGCATAAGCGTAAATTTCTTAAACTAATTTTGTGGATGTTCATAAACGTTAGAAACTATACAAATTTTTTTAAAGTTCTTTCCCCTCTTTGTGCAGTTGCTGTGTATTTGTAATTTGTGTTTTGTAGTGCTAGATAAACTTGTCATTTATAAATTCGTTGTTTTTATAAGATCCATACTTTCCGTGCAAAATAATATTGCAGATTGCCTTGGACTTCGAAGAGCTGTTTCCCGAGAAGACTCATAGCCTGAACACTCTGTGGATGGATTCATGGGAAAAGCTGGCAGAGTATTTTGAAAAGCATATAAAAGATGAATATTATATGCAATATAACCAGGACTCGATAAATGATGTTTGTGTTAATTACAGTCTTCTCTCACCTAAAATAAAAACTTTCTGTAATTATTGTAAATTCCAATTTCTTCTCTACAGATTCAAAGGATCGCATTTTTTTTATGCTGCTTCACTGTATCCTAAAGCCATATTGTCGCCTTACATAGACAGAAGGACCTAATAAATTCACCTACAAAATTACCATACAGGACTCCGAAGAGTCTCTCTTTGTTTGGGACTTCATTCAAAAATTTGTCTTCAACATACAAACAGCACATGACATAAAAATTGCGAGTGTAATTCAACTTATGGGGCGCTTATGTGAATAAAAATTTATATTTATTTAGAAATAAGATAAAATGGAGTGCATTAATGCAAAAAAAAATTTAAGTTTTTACAAAGTCTGTATCACCATTTTCAATATTTTCACGGTCTTCAAGCCAATGATATATATAAATGTAAAATGAACAACTGTAACCAAGAGTTTTCAAAATTAAAAAAGTTTAAAGACCATGTTAAAAACCATTTACGTCTTAAGTCATCCAATCCACCATCCACCTGTATAATAAATAATTATTAAAGCATGAATATCTGAAAGCGTTTGAAATAGGTCAATTACTACTGGTAAGTAGTTTCATTTACACAATATCATAAAGGTATTATGAGAATATCCAGTTGATATTGTAGTGGTGTATCATTGATCGTAAAACCATATCAAATACATATTAATAAATATGGCTTTGATATCTTAAAATACAATATTTATATTACTATAATACCCTTTTCATATTATTAGAATATATCTTTGATATTTCAACCATCTTCTAAAGGTACAATAAAAATGTAACTGTGATATTATAAAATATACCATTGGCAATTCAATAATACCCTATTGATATTATAAAAATATATCTTTGATATTTAAGAGGATACTTAAAAAATATAACAGTGATATTAACAAATATCAGATTGTTGATCTGAAACATTTCACATTGATATGTTCGAAATGTACGAGTGATATTTTCGATCATATCCACTGGGTATTCTTCAGATGAAGTCCGATTCGATGCTGAAAAATACCCGATTGATACTAAATATAGTAATCTTTTTTTTCTGTGTAAAAGTTAATTAGGAAATGTTTTTAGAGTTAAGAGGCCGCAAATGGCAAGTGGCAATAGCACTGCGGTCGACCCTATCATAATTATTAAATTGGAAAACACGCGCGACTAAACTACAATGCTGCGGGCGGCCAGCGTATAAAGGCAAACGACAAAACAACAACTAAACCTGAAGTTGCTGGGCTTTAAGTCAACTGCTACATTCTATATCAACGAACAGTTATCAAAGCAAAACTACGAAATTTTTAAAGAAGCTATGCTTATGAAGAAGAAATAACTTTTAACTGCAGTTTTTTCTCGCCGTGGTCTCGTACACGTCAAGCAGACCATGGCACAGTGGTTGGGCTTGTATGGAGCCGCGGCCATAAATACTTCCCGTTGAGATATCGGCTTGAAATTTTTACCAAAAATCTAAGAAAATATTTTAAGCATATGGTAAAAAAATTGGATACATCGGACGATTATTTTCTATAGCTCACATAGCACCGTAGTAAGGCTGATTTGGCGATGGTACGCAAAGCTACTCCCAGTAGAGTTGAATTGCTTAAATTTCATTTTTGATGCATTAGATATGTGTGAAAGTGTAACTCCTTCCTTATACCCCAGCCATCTCCCCCTCTCGACCCCTTCCATCCCCCTTCTCCACCCCTTCCATCCCTTCCAAAAGCTTTGCGAAATACAAACAAATGAGGTTCTTTAGTTCTTGCAATAAGAAAAAAGCATTTATTTCAATTATTAAAAGTAATGTTGAAATTTAAATGCAAAATTTTAACAACGATCTTCTATCAAGTCAAATGTTGATGATAAAAATTTGGATTTATATGGATAATGTAGTTAATACAATTGTCCAGATAATTTATATCAACTGCGTAGCCTTTGTTTTCAATACTTTCTTTTACTAAAGAAATCACATCACGAGTTTTTCTGCATTTGTCCCCTTTTGAGTGCACCAAAGATCAAAAATGTACATCCGTGAAAATTCACAGTTATATGAAGCACCTAACGAAAGCAATAACATAAAAATTGAAAAAAATAATAAGCAAAATTTTCGGTAAACAGAAATGACAACACAAATGACGAACGCAAAAGAAACATCACAAAAACAAACGAAGAACAGCAGTCTGCGTCGAAAATTTGACCTTGAAAACAGTAAGAGAGCTTGAGATTATTAATGATTATATACAAATCTGCAAATATATGCAGCTACACTTAACATTTTTATTACCTTAAAACATTGACAAATACACTGATAACACTTATAAAGGGGGGATCGGGGGGCAACATATCTAAAAGTCTACCTAAACAGGCAAAATGACGTTCACAATACACAGAAAAGTAGTATTAATTAAAAATACACAAAAACAAATAATAAATAAATCAAATTAATTTCAGTAGAAGAACTTATTAAAGTAAATACCTTCAACTTTAAAATCCATTTTAAATAATTGAAATCGGAGATAATTTGCGTACGTTTGTCCACTTTAAAGTGCAGCTTTGATGTGACGCAAAACCATTTTAACGTCGCTGTGCTGCAAAAATGAACACGTGTGCTCACTTTGTATTCTATTTTTAGAAGTCCCGTTAGAATTTCAGCCAAAACCGGTTTGCCATCAAGAAATTTGAACATTTAAGAGACAATTTGTATATATTGTGCCCAAATATTTCGTGATCGATTTTTTGATTTTTGGCCTATGGGCGCAACCACTGTGGCATGGGTGGGAACGTAATATGCGTTGAACGCATGCAAAAGCTCAGCCAGCTCCAGCGAGAAAGCTCTGGCCCAACTGATGATGCACAGAAAAAAAAAATGGTATTATCTGGGGCTCAATGTTATATTTATTCATATCAATAAAAAGCCGATTTTATAAAGTTACGAATGATCTGTTCGAAAATAGTAATCTGAATGTAAAATCTATATTAATAAGATTACATTGATATTTAAAAATGTCATTATGAAACAATACAAAAAAAATATATTGAAAATAGAACTTCACTCTGTGCTTTTAGTGGCTAAGTACTATTAATAATTTTAATGAATATGAAAAACACAAATACATTAATTTTATTATTTTATTTACTTTACCTCTCCTTGACTGGGGATCGAACTCTGGACCTCTCTCTGTTAACACGAATAGAATGGCGTCTTATCGGACTGCACCATCGGACACGTGTGTGGCGACACGCCGCAGAGCCTTCTTAAATAATTCGTTACGTTGGCTGAAATTTCGAAATGAAACACCATTTGTCTCTTTACAACTTCAAATTTTCTATACGTCCCTTTCTCTTTATGGTCAAAATGAAATTTTTTAGTTTCGAAGTAATATGAAAAAAAAGATATTTGCCAAAATGTCAAATTAACCAGCCCAGATTAAATTGATTTAAATAATTTTTTTTCTCTGTGTGGTAACTTGGCGGAAGATCTCTTTCGCAACTAAAGAGTATGGGGGAGCTTTGAAATTATATATTAGCTATTCTAGTTCTAAGCAGATTACTCTTAAAAATCATGTTTCTGTTTCTATTCATTGCAAAGTGTGCTCTTTGGATTTTGTTTTATGTAAAAAGCTTGTGCATTTGATGGTTGTGCATTTGATGTTTGTGACTGTAAAATGTTTCCAATGCAGTATTTCGAAAATTTAAAGTCGAATAGTCATGCCATGGTCAGAATTCTGTGAAAACACAGGGCAGGCCTTCGGGTATGTCATATAAATGCGCAAAGTCTGGTTAAGAAAATGGAGGATTTTAGATACATTTTTGTAAACTCTAAGGTTGATATCATTTGTGTTTCAGAAACATGGTTGGCTCCTGAGTTGAATGATTCTCTAGTGACATGTGATGGCTAAAATTTATTCCGTTCAGACCGAATTGGGCACGCAGGGGGTGTGGCTGTATATGTCAATACTAAGCTTAGATGCAAGACTATTTCTAAACAGCCAACAGCTAAATAGCCTTATAGAATATTTGTTTCTGGAAATCTTAGGTGTCCACACAAAAATGTTGGTTGCTTGCATTTATAGGCCACAAAAAAACATAGAATATTCGCAATTAATCGACTTAATTTCGTCATTACCACTAAATTACACTGACATAATTTTGACTGGAGACTTAAACAGTAATATGCTAAAAGAAAAACACCTTTTACGCGAGATGGAGGCGCTGGGCCTCAATGTAGTAAACGACACTCAACCCACTCATTTTTCCTGCACATCTGATACCCTACTTGACGTTTATTTTGTAAACAATACCGACAATATTTTATTATATGATCAAATCTCAGTGCACACTTTTTCAAAGCATGACTTAATATACTTGACGTACGACTTTAAACTGGAATTTCATGAAGAATATAGGACTTATTACAGAGACTTTCATAAAATAGACTATAGTAGCCTGGAAGCTGAGTGCAATCAATGTGACTGGAACTTAATTTACTCTTTACCGACGGCTGATCTTCAATTGATGCATATCCAAACTAGCTTAGACAGTCTGTATAACACATTTGTACCAGTCAAACAGAAGAAAACAAGACCATCACTAAAACCATGGCTTAACGACCAAATTAAAGATGCCATTATAATTCGAGATAAGGCATATAAAAAATGGAAACGATATAGAATGGACTACTTTTACAAAGATTTTCAATCAAAAATAAAGGTGATCGTTCAATTGATTAACAGGGCTAAACGGACATTCTATAATTCCAAAATTAACAGTGCAATATCGGTGGGTCAAAAATGGAAGGCGATTAAAAACCTAGGAATTGGCAAGGCAAAGCCACCGCTTTTAAATAACATTGACGTTGATGCTCTCAACTGTACATTTCAAATTTCAAACGTCATTTTCAAACGTACCTGAATCTACCTGTAACTCGTATTTAAGCTCTCTAATAGTTACGTTACTTTCCTGACCCTTCTTGACTACAGCAAGGCATTTGACGCGTTGACTCACGAAATTCTGTTAACCAAACTGGCTAAGTGCTATTATTTTTCTGGGACCGCAATTAAACTATTGCATTCTTACTTAAGCGGTAGAAGGCAGACTGCTATGGCACAATCAAAGACGTCTGATCTTTGGCTGTTAAACGTGGTGTGCCACAAGGATCAGTTTTGGGGCCTCTTTTGTTTACTATATATGTTAATGATCTACCCAGCGTGTTGTCTTCGAGCGAAGTCCACATGTATGCGGACGAAGTCCAAATGTATATAAGTCGTCCTTCGAATCAAATCTGTGATTGTATTAATATTTGTAATCGTGACTTGTGTAATGCTAGTGACTGGGCAAAGAAAAATGGGCTAGGGCTTAACCCTGTAAAATCGAAGTGTCTAGTGATATATAAGAACTCCATTAGCACCGAAAATCTGAATGAATTAAAACTAGACAATGTAGATATAGATTATGTAGACAAGGCTGAAAATTTGGGATTCACATTTAACAAGACTCTTTCATGGAGGGATCATGTCAACAGATCGGTAGGAAAAACATATAGACTCCTGCGGCAACTATCGATAACACAGCCATTTTTATCAAGCGAAACCAAAATGCTTGTGGCAAAAGCCTTCGTGACACCAGTCCTGTTTTATGGAATAGAAGCATTTGGTAGCTGTGATGCAGCTAGTCTGCATAAATTACGTGTATCATTCAACAATATTGCTAGATATGTCTTTGATCTTAGGAGAACAGACCACGTAACTGCTTTTGGAAATAAAATTTTTGACCTTGAATTAAATTCTTGGATCACCTTTAGATTGTTAATACTCCTCCACAAAATAATAAACACAAAAGAACCCACGTATCTATATGACATCCTCAGTTTTTCAAGCTCGAACAGAACCAATAACATTGTTTGCATTCGGTCAAAGCTCTCAAACTCCGAAAAACATTTTTTTGAACACTCAGTTCGTAAATGGAATCAATTACCGCATAATCTCAAAAATATCCAAAGCACATCACAATTTTATGAAAAACTAAAGGCACACCTAATATCAAATTAAACTTAATAATGATTGAATAGAGCACAAATACGAATCGAAAAACAGATCAATCTAAATAAATAATAAATAAGATCTTTGTCATTAGTTATTAAGAAAATATTAATTTTAACATGTTTAGAAATAAGTTTGATAAACATAGTCAAATTTCTATTGTGACTGGCGCATTAACAATAAGTTTTATACTTGTAGCGTTAGGATATTTCCAATGAATAAATACAAATACAAATACAAAAAAAAAAAAAATGAAAAGATTCTTATACTTTACTACCTTTCTGCTTCTGGGAGTAGTGTTAACCTAAAGACGGTGTTCGTTTGGAATAATTTCCGGGGGAAACTTAATTAAGACTATAATCTAAAGCAACATGACATATGGAAATTGTTAATAAGTAATCAAGAATTCAAAAAGGTTTGATATATGTTGCGAAAAATATATGTATAGCCGACAATTCGGAAATGAATAACATTTTGTATAAACGATACTGTTTACTTAAACTCAAATTTCGTTTAGATTAACCTCACTTGCTATGGCCAGACAAATTCAAAGTGAAACAAGGGTAGGCAATAATTCATAATCGTAGTTAATCCATTTTTCTTCGGAATAATCTCTTACTTGTCCATTTTAAGCAACACCAATAATTGAAAATATACACTTACGCCAAGCTTTTTGTCCAACGCAGAAATATCTTTCCTTGTGACTGCTGCAGCTGTTAAATAGATGATTGGATGGTGCTTAAAGTAGCAGTTGGTATGCGCACAGGTATTAAAACTCCAAAAAGATCAATTCAAAAAATGAAATTTCTACAATTTGAATATGCTTCACTGCAAGATAATTGCTTACGACGATTAGCAAGAATAACCATTTAAATTGAACAAACATAGTCTAGTAGCTGTAGAGTATTTAACTATTCGCACTGACTCCAAATGATATAAGTTAACAAAATGCTCTATTCAAATAAAAGGGTATTCGACGTTGGTCTGAAATTCAAAACTCTAATACGATTCATTAACATGGTGGCTGACTTAGGTTAGGAGGTCCATGTGAAGCTTAACCTTCAAACTCAAACGTAAGATCTTCATCACTCCAAATATGGAAGAGCTGGACACATCACTTCGATGAGAACATCAGCTTCATGGGCGACAATGTTGTTTTGGGATGCACCAAATCTAGAATGTTGGGTCAAGTTGGCCGTGGCCGAAGCTCAGAAACACACGCACGTCAAGGGAACGCCTTGAGGTCACAGACTCCAAGCAATTGCAAACTGGAAATCGTTAACGGCTTCTCTTAGCCAAGGGGGATCTTCAGGAATCTCTTCCTTACAGATGCGGGTATTTTGGGGGTAAGCCCAAAAGTGTCTATCCGGGTACAATATGTATTGATGTATTTAGTGACATATCCAATATTCACCTTACCCTTTTTACCATATTCATACACACTGTGGCGACCCTTTTTACATTATTCATACCCACTGTATTTCAAACCACGAGATTTGCCCAAATAAGCAGAAAAATTAAACATAAACAAAAAGGAGTTTTGCATACACAAAACTGGGCGCAGATCTCGCTCCCAAACTGAATCATAGCAATCTGACCAATCAGAAGATGCCAACATAGCCAGCATAAACAATTGACCATTTCTTTGCCAAAGCATCATCTTTTTCCTTTAAATAGAACAAAATCCACAGATTGTACTTTAGTCTTAATTTGATCATCAAACCACACACATGGTGTGAAATAAAACATTGATTTATTTTTTTTAATTTTGATTTTAATTTTTTAATTTAAATTCATTGTCATTTAATCACCATTAAGCACCATTTCATTGTGAGTGATACGATCAATTAAAGAAGGTATCATACAACTGGTATCCTTCTTGATCAACTAGTGTTATTGTGCACAATATCACAATTAAATCTAACCTTTTTGCAAAAATCGCGATCCGCTAAAGAACACTACGTGTCAATTCAAATCAAATTGCAAATCCAATTGAGTGATTGAAAACAAATTGATTTATTGACCAAATTGCAAACACAACAACAACACATTTTTGTTTAAAAATGGATCCCCCACGTCAGAGAACTGCAAAAGCACTTTTCCCTACAAAAAATTCCACTCACAATTAATCAATTAACAAAGCATGCCGTTGAGTTAACTCGTTGTCATACCAGAGAACGCTTCAATCGGTTGAATAAGAGCGTACGAGTCGACAATGATTGTGTTCATTTATTCACTCAATAAAACTCAGCCCTGAGCAAAATTCACATCATTTCGGCAACAGCCTCCTGCGGTTGAGTGAATTTGAGCTGATTGAATATGATTGCACGTAAATCGTCTCTCTTGTTCACCAATACAAACACAGTCTTCTGTTCTCTCCATTTGGGATTCCCAGCTAAAAATTACATGGCAAACTCGCTCTCTCTCTCTCATTTATCAGTACCAGCAGCACACTGAGCAGCGCTGGCGTTGACAACGCATACGAGGTAATGAACGCACATTCATTGTTGAGTCAAACGAAGAAACACCCGAATCGAGCAAATTGAAGATGAGCATGATTGTAATCAGAGCGCCAACTAGGGTTGAAGTTTTCGAATAAACAAAACTGAATAGAGAAATATGTCTCACTGAGCAAGATGAACGATTGAACGCAAGGACATGTGGATTCGGGTGTTGATTATTTATGATCGTTTTTCAATCACCCGAAGCCGTTCTCTGGTCCAGACTTCGCCGTGTTCTGGCTAATGATTCATCCAACCCGGAGTTACTAAGTAACCCGGACGGAACGTATGCAAAAAAAGCCAAGAGTCTCTGGAACTGCTAGTGAACACACATTTTCCAGGTTGCTTAGATACTTAACCAGAGGTCGGGTCAACTCAGCTACAAATCTGCGAGGCGCTTGGGAAAGAGTCATGACGATGATTGACGAAATCATCACTGAAGAAAAGATAATCTGGGCTATCAAGTCATTCCAACCCTTTAAATCACCAGGACCGGATGACATACGACCAGTCATGCCGCAAGTATCGATCTTGAATCTACTGCCAAGGCTGACCAAGATCTTCAAGGGTTGTCTCCTCACGTGGTACATCCCAGAAAGCTGGCGAGAGGTGAGAGTGATCTTCATCCCCAAGGCAGGGAAGATAAACCACAACTCTCCGAAAGACTACAGACCCATCAGTCTATCATCGTTTCTTTTAAAGTCTGGCTTGGATGCCCTTAGATGACTCCAATATCCTAGTTCCGACAGATCCGCACGATTTTGTCCATGGAATGATTGACCTATCGCTGGGTCAAGTTAATTTTATCCATAACAGCAATGGGAAGCTTCTGGACCTTGTATTTGCCTCTGAGTTCTCAAACCCCTGGCTTTCTAATTTTAAAGAGCTAAACCAACATCTTTTGCAGATTGATTGGTCATTTCTTGATTCTGTTGCGTGTCAATCCGTTAAAATTAACTTGTTTTTCCGGACCCTTAACTCTGCATTTGAATTGTTTGTACCTTGCCCTTCATTATCTGTGGTCTCTCATAAACCACCATGGTTTACTCGCAGATTGTCTAATCTTAAAAATATCAAAAACAGACAACATAAAAAATATACGAGGACTGGACAACCAGCGGACCATTCCCGATACTTAGCCGCTCAGTGCTTTTTGGTTTATTTATAAGACTTTCTTTTTCTGAATTCTGAATGCTATAAAAATTACATATTTCGATGCAAAAATGAATTTAAAGAAAACCCTAAACAATTCTTTTCATTCGTCAACTCTAAACGTAAATCTTAAACTTTTCCACCATCCCTTCATTATAATACCCTAACCGCCTGTAATGACTTGGACATTTCCAACTTATTTGCAGATTTTTTCCAAACCACTTACTCATCGTACGCCTTTGATATTTCTACTTCTTATACTTACTCTTTACCGCACTCTAAAGGAATTTTCATGCCAATAGTTGATGAAAGTACAGTTTACGAAAATCTTATTCTCGTAAAAACTTCTTTTTCGTCTCGTCCAGACAATGTTCCTAGCTGTGTTCTCAAGCATTGTGCCACTGCCCTATGTATGCCTCTAACTAAAATGTTTCAACTATCCCTGGCCTACAGCTACTTTCCAGATATATGGAAGGAATCCTTTATTTTACCACTTCACAAAAAAAAGGAAGTAGATCAGATATTCAGAACTATAGAAGGATAGCAAAACTTTGTGCCATACCCAAGTTATTAGAATTAATTATATCCACTCAGTTGCAGCACCAGTGTTGCTCTCTAATGTCGCCTACACAGCACGGATTTATGAAACGCCGGTCTACAACAACAAATCTTCTTGAATTTACTTCCATAATCGGCCGACAAAAATCCTCTAACTGAACCCTCCACGAGGGTGTCGGCTGGGCAATGGACACTGTATGCACCTTGGCTTAAAGCGGGTAATACATAGTGTCTCTTGCTCGTCTTACACCTAGGAAATGCAGTGTCCATCTAAGGTGATGGCCAGCACTACAACAACAGCACAATGTTGGGTGGAGCTGAGCCAAAGCCATGGTTAGAGGTGCCTGGCAACAGACATAAAATGCTATGGGGTGGTTCCCACGAACAAAATTAACCACCATGGGTACAATAATGGAACAAACAAAGAACCCAACTCGGGCTGGGATATCAGCCCAAACGTCGGTGGAAGGCGTGACTGCTACCACCGGCGGGCACGGTGGGGAGAGATCCCCACTTCGTGTCGCCAGCGGTCACACCTCTGTCGTGGTTGGAGCAGGCCAGGACAGTTGTACAGCTACTGCCGATACGACAAGGACCAAAGTGTGGCGCGGTACTGCAGTCGATACAGACTCGGACTGCGAATCGCATTCAACCAATACAACCAATACAAAGGCGGAAGAAAAGCTGCTGCTATCTCCAGTTCGGGCGGGGTCTAGTACCAAAAATAAGGAAAAACCCACACGAACAAAGGAGGGCATGCGAGCGAAAGCCCAGTATAAAGCGGCTCTCAAAATCAAGGCAAGACTGAACGGAAGCGGTGAGCTCACCCTAGAGGAGAGAAACAAGCTTGCGTGGGCCGAGCAAAAGATTAAGGAGGGTCGAAAACACTTCGCGGAGAAACCGGCGATGCAAGCCACCTCCGCCAAATACGCAAATAAAATGGAGGAGTGCTTGGCCAACAAGCGGCAGCGCTCAACTGAGCAAGCGAAGGCGGAGGCCCCAGCCAGTAAAAAGCCCCGCCAAAGACCGCAGAACCAGGCACAACCCCTCCCCAAAAAGACAAGTCAGCCCAAGGAATCAGCTAGCGACGTAGCAAAACGGCATCTCACCGTAGCTATCGTCGACAAAAGCGACCCTAACGGCAAGATGACGCCCGAGCAGTGGAAGCAAGTAGAGGAGAAGCTGTTCGAGGAAATTTTCAAAAGGATGGAAGACCCAGCAGCGCAACCTGTAGCGTTTGACGGAGCAGGCTGGCTGTATGGAGTCAAAATCCTAAGATGCAAGGACGACTCCACCCTTAAGTGGGTCTCAAGCGTCGTTGCAGACATGGGAAGCCTGTGGGAGAGTGCCCAGCTGGAGGTTGTGGACAGAACCTGCATTCCGTCCGTTCCGAAGGCGAAAGTACTCTTTCCACGGGTCACACCAAAGGAGCAGGCGCTGAAACTCCTACAGTGGCAGAATCCTGATGTGCCAACTGGAGACTGGAAGGTACTACATGTTGCAAAGCCCGACAAAAACGGGCAGCACATGGTCCTCCAGATCAATAAGGAATCCGAGGATCTGCTTTACCCAAGATTCGGAGTGATGGCATGGGGAGTAGGTAGCGTGCACCTACGTCTCAAGAAACGCCACCCCGAGGACACTAATGAGCACACACTGGAGGCTGGAGAGGTGGAGAGCGACCTCGGCATCGACATGATGGTCGAAAAAACCAGCAGCCTCGATATTACGGGGGCAGCACAGTCTGCTGAAGAAGACGAGGATGGCGACACAACCTTGCAGGCTGACCCATCGGGACCGGGAGATGCGGACACCAGTCATGCAGTTGAAGGTCCTTCAGGTCAACTTGCATAAGAGCAAGATCGCCTCGGCGGAGCTCCTTCTAACCTTAGAGGAAGGGCCCGCAGATGTGGCTTTAGTTCAGGAACCTTGGATAGCGGCGGGGAACAAGGTCTCCGGACTAAAGTCACAAAACTACAACATCTTTTACCCCACCCCAGTAAGTAGAGCAAGGACTGCTATTCTGGTAAGAAAAGGCATCTATGCGTATTTAATGACTAATTACAGCACGGACGATCTCACTGTTGTGGCCTTGGAGGGTGGCAGGGACGAGCCAATTCTTATGGCGTCCTGCTACATGGCGCATGAGCGAGAGGCACCACCAGCTGAACTCGGAAGACTGACGGCGGAGGCAAGCAACAAGAAGCAACCCTTCGTCATCGGAACGGACGCCAACGCACACCACACTGTGTGGAGCAGCCCGGACATCAACGACAGAGGTGAGTCTCTCCTACATTAAATTATGCAAACCAGTCTAAGTGTAGAAAACGTTGGAGACATACCCACATATGTGGGACCAACCTCAGCCAACGTCCTAGACTTAACCATGACCCTAGGGAATAGTACTCAGGCGTCAGAATGGAGAGTTCTTGATAAACCCTCCTTCTCCGACCATAAGTACATCCAGTTCAAGATACAATTCGACTATTGTCAAAATAGAAACGTCTACCTTTACCTTCTGCTCCAGCATAGAGAAGGTCTCGGAAGCAGCCAGACTCAGGAAGCTGCTTTCAAAGCAGCCACCTATGCAGAGTCAACTAAAAACGGACGAAGGTCACTGGACAGAAAGCAGCAAGGAAGCTACATGCGCTCTTCTCGATGCGCACTTCCCGGGCAAACTAACATCCCAACCAACTTAGTTACTCCAGGAAAAATCCGATGGGCGATCGACTCGTTCGCGAGCTACAAGTCCCCCGGTCTGGATGGCATAATTCCCGCCATGCTAAAAACGACTAAAGGTTTAGTCGTACCATGGCTACAGTCCATTTTTGAAGCCTGCCTGGGGTGGGGCTATGTACCTGTGGCCTGGAGGACAGCACGTGTTGTATTCCTACCCAAAGCGGGGAAATGCAGTCACGTGCAGCCAAAAGACTACAGGCCCATTAGCCTCACTTCATTCCTGCTTAAAACAATGGAAAAATTACTCGATCTCCACATAAGAGAAGGCATGAACCTGACCTTGGAGAACAACCAACACGCATACACGAAAGGGAAATCGGTGGAAACAGCGCTACACTCCCTAGTAGCCACCATCGAGAAAGCATTGTACCATAAAGAGTATGCCTTGGGAGCATTCCTTGACATATCTGGTGCATTCAACAACGTCTCCACGGAGGCGATAATGCGCAGCCTAAGAGCTGTATCAATACATAAGGCTTTGAACTCGTGGATTTACAACCTGCTGAGCTGCAGAAGAGTACAAGCCGAGTGGGGTACAACAACCATGACGAAGGAGGCACACGGCGGCACGCCTCAAGGCGGAGTACTGTCACCCCTTCTTTGGAACCTTGTGGTTAACGAACTGCTATCAAAATTTTGCAGGAAAGCACCCAAGATAACTGCATATGCAGACGACATATGCATAATTATCATCGGAAAATGTCCATCGACTCTCAGCTCAATCATGGACTCTACACTCAAAGAGATACTAAAATGGGCCACAGAAGCCGGACTTAGTATTAACGCGGAGAAGACGGACCTCATTCTCTTTACCAAGAGATAAAAGGTACCGCCATGGATTCCACCAAAGATAAATGGAATAACACTAACACCAAAGAATAACGTCAAATACCTTGGAGCAGTAATCGGCAGTAAACTGTCATGGAAGGCGAATGTGGAAGAAAGAGTGAAGAAGGCGACCAACGCACTATATGCATCCCAGAAGATGCTGAGTAGCACTTGGGGCCTATCACCAAGTCTGATGCACTGGCTTTTCATTTCAGTAATACGACCGAAAATGCTACAAGGCATACTGGTATGGTGGCAGGCCACGGAGAAAACCACATACCTAAAGCTGATGGAGAAGACCCAGCGACAGGCACTGGTCTGTATTACGGGGGCGCTGAGGTCCACTCCAACCAAAGCATTAGAACACATCTTAGGTGTCAATCCTCTGGACATCCAAGCACGCCTTCTGGCACAAAAGACCGCCCAACGTCTATGTGCGACAGGCACCATGGCGCTACAAAGCTATGGACACAGCATAGTTGGCAGAGAGATCAATAATAGCACGGACTACATTACCCCAAAGGTCAACACAATATGCACATTTGCACTACTGGGACCAGAAGACTGGCGTACAGGACTGGCCCAAGAAGCAACACACCTCTTTACAGACGGCTCAAAGATGGACCTAGGAGTCGGAGCCGCCGTATACTGTGCAGAGCCAGAAATAAAGCTCTCATACAAACTGCCAAACCACTGCACCATATTCCAGGCGGAAGTCTTCGCAATAAGGAAAGCAGCGGAGTTGGCGGAAATTTACGCTCCAAACAACCAATTAAATATCTACGTGGACAGCCAAGCGGCAATCAAGGCAATGCAAGGACACTCCATCAACTCCAGAAATGTCCTGGCGAGCAGGGAAGCGCTAGATTCCCTCAGCATCTCCAGAAAGGTGCAAAATTACTGGATTCCCAGCCACCGGGGCATCGACGGAAACGAGATGGCAGACAGTCTTGCAAAAGCTGGAGTCGTACTCGGCCAAGAAGACACACAAAACATACCTATCTCCATACAGACGCTTCATAGCAAAATGGAAGAGATAGCAGAGAAAGAAGCGTAGGTAAGGTGGGAAAACACCAGCGGATGCAGAATCTCTAAAATTATGTGCAAGACAAGAGACAAAAAACTTACGCAATATCTGCTACAGCTCCAGAGAAGAGACTGTAGACTGCTCATTGGCATACTTACGGGACACTGCCTAGCAGCCGCTCATGCGATAAAGCTAGGCATAACAACAGAGGACACATGCAGGAAATGTTTGGAACCTGGAGTCGCAGAAACTCTAGAACATCTAATTTGCAGCTGCCCAGCAATTGCCACGACAAGATTACAAATTCTGCACACCCCACGGTTCTCTTCTTTGGAGGAAGCGGCCAAGAGACCCTCAAAACAGTTATTGGCATTTGCCAAAAAGACAAAAATCCTCCTGGACTTCTAAGACAAACGTACCCAAATAATCACCCGGCCTCATTAAGGACCCTAAGGTCTATGTGTGACCCCATCTGGGGTCAGCCGGAACTACCTACCTACCTACTTCCATAATCAGAGACGGATTCAAGCTTAAAAATCAATCTGATGTTATCTTCACTGATTTTAGCAAGGCATTTGATTCAGTAAGTCACCTTTTGCTTTTGAAGAAATTGGCCCTTTTAGGCTTCACTAACCTCATAATAAATTGGATTTCAATGTACTTGGTAAATCGCACACAGAAAGTGTTATTTAATAACACTCTCTCTAAACATATTAACGTTACTTCCGGAGTTCCCCAAGGTAGCCACCTTGAACCCTTGCTTTTTGGTTTATTTATAAACGACCTTCCTTCTGTCATTGTGAACTCAAAAGTTTTGATGTATGCAGACGATGTCAAAATTTGTATGCAACTAAAGGACCCGAACTCGCATTTTTTATTACATTATTGGTGCATCAACAATTTGCTGATCCCTAACCACTCTAAATGTAGTGCTATATCTTTCTATCGCTCTGCCCCATTTATGGGTAACTCGGCCAGCATAACCTTGAGCGCATACACGCCGTGACAGACTTAGGCGTTTTATTTAACCATAACATGAACTTTTCTGATCACATTGGCATCATCGTTAGCTTGCTTTTGTTAAGCGCTGGTCTAAGGAGTTTGATGACATTTACACCACTAAGCTCCTTTTTGTCTCACTTGTTCACTCACTTGTCTACACAGTATGCAATATACCAGGGCCTCATCGAGTCGGTGCAGAAACAATTTCTCCTGTTTCCCTTACTCGGACTTAACTGGGACCATCACCGCCGTTTGCCATCGTATGTGGATAGACTCCGCCTATTAAGCCTACCGTCTCTACAGGATCGTAGAATCTGCCTTGGAATTATGTTCCTTCATAAACTGATACATGGCCACATTGACTCTGGTTTTCCTTTGAGTGAAATTAAATTTTCTGTCCCTCGTAGACCTACACGACAGTTCCGGCCAATTTTCTTACATATAAGTAGATCTAATTTTGAATCTCACGATCCGTTTCGTATCATATGTATGCTTTATAACGATTTATACCATTTGTTAAATTCTGAGGGATCCATGTTTGTTAATGTTTCTAATATTTTGTCATACTTATCGTCTCAACAAATATAATTCTTTGCCTCCGCCCACTTGATGTGAGTCGGAGCACATCGTAAAAATCTTCTCCTAACTCGGACGGAGGCTGGATTTGGATTAATAATTTTTATTATGTTGACAGCTACTTTGTCAACTCTATTAAATAAATAAATAAAAATAAAAACGATGGAAAGACTCCTGGACCTCCACCTGAGAAGCAAGCTCACACCACGAATGTACAGCGGTGCGCAGCACGCCTACCTTAAGGGTAGATCTGTTGACACCGCACTACATGAAGTGGTAAGGAGCATTGAGGAATCGCTGAATCAGATGAGTTTGCGTTGGCCGCCTTCCTCGACATCGAGGGAGCTTTCAACAACGTCAGGACCGAGTCGATAACGGCAGCTCTTGGCTCACACCCGATGATTACTCACTGGCTAAGGAACATGCTTAGCAGTCGAGTAATCAACTCCACACTCTGTGCAGGCAACGTAAGAAGAAAGAACAACGAGAGGCACTCCTCAGGGAGGAGTCATATCCCCGCTTCTTTGGAACCTGGTTCTCAACGAGCTTCTTCTTACCACGAAATGTACCGGATGTAGGGTGACAGCATATGCAGATGACCTGCTTCTAATGGTAACGGGTAAATTCTTACCCACAATCATGAGCTATTAGAATCTGCTCTGGCTAGAACCCTAATATGGGCACACCAGAACGGTCTCGGGGTTAACCCACAGAAAACCCAACTGGTGCTGTTCACAAGGAGATACAAGATCCCTGAGTTCACACTCCCATCCATTGGGGGAACGCAGCTCAATCGGGTCAACGAAGCGAAGTATCTGGGCGTCATTCTTGACTCAAAACTCTCTTGGAAGATAAACTCTGAGGAAAGAATGAAGTAGGCATTAGGCGCGTACTGTAAAAAGTACTGCAAAAAGACCTTTGGTAGGAAGTGGGGACTGCACCCGTATATCGTTCATTGGCTATACAGAGCGGTCGTCAGACCTATCCTTACCTATGGAGCGCTGGCTAAGGTACAAAGAGCAGATTGCCTGGGGATTACAGGATCCCTGCGATCCACCCCCCAGGCGGCCCTGGATGTAATTCTGAACCTGGAACCAGTACACACTTTCCTGAAGTATGAAGCTTCTGGAAACGCAGTCCGAGTCCGCAGCACGGCGACAGCACTGAACCAACTCCAACAGCACTCTATCACCCTCGTCTGGGTACCTGGTCACGCAGGCATACCGGGCAACGAGGGAGCAGACGGTGCGCTAGAAACGGCTCTGCGCTGCCAGCCAGGCAGGCGGTAACGGACATACAAAGACCCCTGCAGGACATCATGACGGAATTGAGGTGGAGGGCTAGAAATAGGGCAGAGCGACAATGGGACCTCGCACCCGGTTGTCACATCTCCCGATCACTGACCAAGATACTCACCTAAAAGAACTTCCCAACTCCTACACTTTAGCAAGAACAGGATGAGAACTATGGTAGGAGTCTTAACGGGGCACTGCACCATCGGTCAAATGGCCACCAGGATGCGCGTGTCCCACCATGACTTCTGCCGTAGCTGTGCGAACGAGGAGGAAATAGAAAGCATCCATCACCTTCTATGCCCTTCGACTGCCCTGCACTTCGTAGGAAACGCACCCAGCATTTGGGCAAACCATTTTTTGAAGACTTGGGCAGTCTGGCAAATGTGCCCCTAGAAGACCTGGCTCTTTTTGTGGATTCCTCAAAATGGTTTAAGTATAGAGTTTGCGCAGAATCTGACCGTCAATACCCACTACCCCCTCCCCACCCAAACCTCCAAAGACTTACTAGGCATCACAATGGGCCAAAAGGCCTCTGGGTGAACTCGGCCTCCGCCGAGCAGGCTATTTAACCTAACCTAACCTAATTTTACTTATATTTATTTCATTTTGTTCTATTTCTAAGTAATTAAAAAAAAGTAGTTTTATTTATAAATGTTCTGCTCCCAATGTACCACACAAACCTGGAGAAGCAGCCATTCCTTGTATAGGACTGATTAGCCTGAAAAAAGTAAATTGTCAATGCCGAATATCTATGGCATGGAACATACAAACTTTATTGCCCTGCAAGTCTTCTAAAATGTAGGTTGACTTCCCAGTCTTCTCGCGTACTCGGGCTTTAATAAAAGCCTGACAAAGATTTGCGGAGATATTCATTTCAAAATTGCTTTGAGCAAAGTTTCTGCGAAAAACTTTCTGGCCTACTTTATAATCCACTTCCTTTGCTCGCAAGTTATATACTCGAGCCGCGCATGTGTCAAATGTAAGCATCGATTTTGACTCTGCCAGCGTGCCTTATTGGTGTAAGGTTTTATATTGCGAACCATGGGGCCATGCCGTGTTAAATCCGTAAAGAGCAAAATATGGAGCGGTTTGGATACTCTAATGAATCGAGTTCCGTAGCGCACAAATAATGGCATGACTATTAGCGTCCCACTCTTTCTGATCACTTTTAAGGTAAGAACGAAGTACACAGATAATGGAACGATTTACTCGATCCGACGCATTTGCCTGGGGTGAGTAAAGTGCAGTTAACATATGTTGTATGCCCAAATCTTTTAAAAACGATTGAAACTATTCCGAAATGAATGGAGACCCATTGACGCTTACAATACATACGTAAAATATATGGGATCTCAAATACTCTACAATAACCTTCGAGGTGAACTTCTTTAAAGGACTTAGCCAGTGGTACTTTGAGAAGTGATCCAAAACAATAAGCAATCCAATGTGTCCTTGTTTGCTTCTAGGATATGGCCCAAGGATGTCTATATACAGACGCTGAAAAGGTCTGTACGACTCTGCCATTTTTCCCATTTCGTAGTTTTGCAAATTTCGCAGGCCCTTATATAGGCCTAAACTTGCCCCACCATTCCTGGCCAATCAAAATGTCGCCTAATTAGTTCTTACGTTTTCCTCATTTCACCATGGGCTGCCACCACACAATAATGAGCTCTAGTAATGACGTCTTTAGTAAGTCCTGTTGGAATCCATAATTTCCAAGCCGAAAAACTTTCACTCTCGTCTTCTTACTCATGTTCAGTACGAATATATACGAAGTCATCCAGCACTTTCAGATCCGGCAATTTTTCATTTGCTAAAACGCGTGTCTTTAAATATTCGGAGTCCTTAAAAAATTCGGACTGAAAATCTATGATAGGGCCAACACTCTCAATACTAGCGATCTCACCTTGGTGAACCCTCGACAACGCATCATAAACCACATGGTCACGCCCTTTCCTATGGCGAATCGGTACCCTTGCAATTGCATTGCCCATCTAGCTAGCCTGCCTTTAAAATTGGTTTCATCAGCCATACAAGACTTGCGTGATCTGTGATCACCTCGAAGTGCTGCAACTCAATGTATCATCGAAATTTTTCGACAGCTAAGATCGCTGACAGACATTCCCTTTCGGTAACGCTGTAGTTTCTTTGCGCTGTGTTTAGCTTCTTGCTCATAAAAGCGATTGGCTTTTCTTCTCCCTTTTCTGTTCGATGCACCAACACTGCTCCACCTCCATAATAGCTAGCGTCACAGTGCAGATAGAATTTTTCAGAAAAATCGGGGTTGTGCAATTCATGTGCTGTAGTTAAAACAACTTTTAACTTTTCAAATGAAACCTGCTCTGCCTCGGTCCAAACAAATTTCTTTTCGGTTGAAATCCACTCCGTAAGGGGATAGGTCAAGTCCGAAAAATTTGGTATAAATCGGCGATACCACCCAGCTAAGCCCAAGAAGTCTCTTGTTTGTCTCAATGTCTTAGGATGTCACTGGACATGCCAATATGGCCTCGATCTTATCTGGATCTGTTGATATGCCACCGTTGCCAATGATATAGCCCAAATATTTGACTAGCGTCACACAAAATTTGCTTCTAGCCAAATTGGCTATTTTAAATTGATCAGGCCTGGAGCTAAATTAATCATTCTCCAAATGTCTAACCCTAATATTAAACGCTTATCGATCGAAGGAATAACGTATTACATGACCTCTTGGCTTGTCGTGTTATGTTGTCATGTTGTTATATGTTACGTCCACGTTAATATAGCCTAAGACCGGATGACCCTTACCAACTGCTGTCTTAGCCTTCGACTCAATTCTTTTAAATTCTGGCCGATTTGACCAATCTTCTAGTGCAAGATCAGCGCCAATGCGTGCATCCAACCGGCCATCTGTTTTATTGTTTAACACCGCCGCCACTAGCAGCTTGCTTGCTTATTCTTGTCTATCTTTTTCCAATACTCCCGAGCTCGTAAAGTCGATTTCTTTACTTTTGATGAATCATTGTTTCCAAAGATCCTGTCTCGTATTTCTAAATAGTTCTTTAATCGTTCGTGATACGGTTTTCTCGCATCCGTTCTTTCGGGGCTAGATTCCTTTTTTGACTTTTCTGGGGTTAATATGGTCACATTGGGGTTCACATTTGTTGTAGTTGAGTGTGAAGTTGTCGTATCTGGGGGAACTGGCGATGCTCCCATAGGCATCTTAGCGCCAGCTTGGTTATCTGCTATTTGGGGAAATTTTACTCAGGCTCCATTCGAGTTGGGTGCTCGAATGGGCCTTGACACAAGTACATATTCTTTGTGCCACAGCCATAACAGAATATGGCTCTGGGTTGTACACACATATCCCAGCAGTGACCCTCCTGGTCGCATTTCCAACACACCACATTCCTTTTGGGCATTAGAGCTGCATTAACTTATAGTTCTATGCTATCTGGATCCTCACCATTGGCTGCTTGGCTTCAATGGCAGCTACTGCTTTGGGGGGCTGCGGCTCCGCTACAAATCGTTTGTTTGTGCACACACCCGCTTGTTCTGCTAATAAGATTTTCTCGCATGCTACACAATTTGCGTAATTGACCTACCGAAGGTATACCCTCATAAAAAAGGGTATGGCGGACTTCCGTAAATTAATAACAAGAAGTTTTACCACTCGGCTCTCCGGTAAAGGTAATGTGAGACGTGACGCGATAGACATAACTTCTTCAAAATACTCATCAAATGTCTCCCCTATTTCTTGTTTTCGTCCTCTCATTTCCTCTTCAATCTCATCGTCTGTCCGAAAATCGTCATACTGTCGTTTCAAAGCAAAAGCAAAAGCAAAAGTCAACCCAGTCGATTACTGAAACTTCTTTTCGATATTGCCAATACCATTCACGAACCATTCCTGCTAGCAAGATATTAAGGCAATCTTGAGTGAAAGAGCGTACCCTATATAAAAACTCTTTAACCGGTATACCTATAATTGACCCATCAAACTTGAGATTCCAATTTTGAATTAAATTGGTAACCTTTTCAGAACTTCTAGATCGAGTTGCCTCTCGACTGACTGTTTGATTTCTTGGAGCTTCTAAACATGCTACAGGTTCGAGATTGTTATCCCTTGATATGAACAATGCATCTAGTTTTTGCGCAATAATTGTTTCCATTTTTTGTGTAGGAAAATCATAATCAGTCTGGCTTGACACATTCAATACACAGTTTGACTACAATTGTAACCTGACAATGGAAATCGGGTCAACGAAAACAGCTGATGGGAGTCAGCTAGCAAAAGCAGTCGACTGGGGGGTGTTTGCTGTCATCGGTTACCATCTGCTTGTGGTACATAATAAAATAAAGTCCCTTGCCTATAGAATAATCAAAACGCAAAACTAACTTAAAATATCCCAGAGGATCAGTACCTGCTGTCTTTGGCAGCTGCTTTGATGTTTTAGCAGCCTTGCATCTAATCCCACCCTACCTATGAACGGGCGTTTTGCAATTGATAGTATTGCCCGTTCCCATGCGCAGAAGCCCTTCTACCCCTAACTCGTTATACCTTCAGGAAAATTCGTAATATTTGTAGAACTCCATTAATTTCAATATTTATTCTTAATCATAACAAAAACTTCAGACGGTTCTAGTATATTATAATTTACAGAATTTTTACTGGATTTTCATTGATCGTAATGATGGGCTGCTACTTGATAGTTAATTTAGTATAATATTACTCATAATTTCTTAGTTAATTTAAGTTAATTCAGTTACTTTAGATGTTTAAGAGAAAATCAAAATTAATAGCAAAAAGAAACGAGAGCGTAAGTTAAAGTCGGCCCTGCCCGACTTCGAAATACCCGTTACTCAAGGAAATTAGTGTTTAATAACCTTATGCGGCTCAAATAAGTATGCAACGTTTTTTTAACTCTGCCATTTATTATCCGATCTCTGTAAGATTGTACATATTGGCCACATAGTGCATACTGCAAAATTTGAGCTCGATAGCTTACAAACCGTCGGAGTTATTCAACAATTTTTATTGCGGTGGCGGGAAGGGGCGTGGCCAAAATTTGAAACAAAATTGATCTGCCTACAGACAATATTAGCTTACATATAAAATTTGGTTGCTCTAGCTCTTCTAGTCTCTGAGATCTAGGTGTTCATACAGACGGACGGACGGACGGACAGACGGACATGGCTATATAGACTCGGCTATTGATGCTGATGAAGAATATATTTACTTTATGATATCGGAGATGCTTCCTTCTGCATGTTACATACATTTGCACGACTTTAGTATACCCTTTTTACTCTACGATTAACGGGTATAAAAACAGCAGAAAAATTCCAAAGGTTAACATGCCCTAACAGTTTTTTAGGAACTGACAAAAAGGTTCTTGCTAGGTTTTTGATTTTCATTTTCATTTATATATAGTTGTTTTACTACCGAGTTTTCACAAAAGTTGTTCACAGCTGAAATCCAGAAAGTAGTAGAAGTTCATAATATGGAACAAGATAATAAGGCACATAAAAATTCCAAAGTAAAGAGACTCTAAATCTAAATCATTATAAATTAATTGTGCTTGTGTTACTTTCTTTTGTTTATAATGTTACTATAGCTTTAATAACTTTTCAAAAATCAGCACATGAAGTTTTGGAACAATTGGCTAGGAACAATTCAGCTGAAAGCATTTTGTATTGGCGAGAACGTGTAAGGGTTTTATATTCTTTCCCTTTTCCTTTTACACGATCAGCTGAGTTGTTGCCAACAAAATTTTTGTAAGTCACAATCAAAACAAAGAAGTGACCCACTTATGCCTGTAGAGAACGAATACCGTTTAATCGCCTCTTTTGCGTTGACACTCCAGTAAGCTTTTTCTTAAGACTCACTAAGATCTTCGTATGTTCTCAAACACAGTGGTCACTTGTTGTACTCTTACCAATAATCAATGAAGGCCTTCTTGATGTAGGATATTGTCGAGAGTTGTTGTTGTATATATTTTTTGGTTAAAAATTCGTTGTACATATTTTAGTTGCTATGCATCACTTATTTGCTTGATTGTGTACTTGATATCAGATATATTGAATTTTGTTCATTTAGGTTTTTCACGAGTGATGCTGTCTTGCCAACTGGGTGTTCACTTTATTTTGTCTTCTTTTTAACTTTTGTGAGATCAAGGGGGTCTCACAAAACTGATAGGATATCGCAAAACTGATAGGAACAAAAAAAAATTATTAACCAACAAAACTTAGTTATGCTTTGCACATCTGCATTTGGACAGAATTCTTTGCCACCTTTGGGCCACTACGCCCATTCTGTACTTCTTTTCACTACTCTCTCTCTCTCCACCACGAGGATGCTAAAGTTTTTTCTCTCCTCTCGTCTGGATAATATCGGATACCATACAGCTGTAGAGAAAACGACTCCCTTGTCTGAAATTAAATATGAAGGAGAACCAACAGCTGTAAGATATTCGAAATTATCGATTGCTAGAGCGATCTGGACTACCTTTCTTGCCGTATGGACTTCAGGGAACTGTTGGCTGCCTGCAGGTTGAATGGGCCACGTCTGGGTAAGAGTGGACCGAGGAAAGCTTTACCCTTCCTTTAGGTTCACACCTTTAGCTGATTCTAGATGGACAATTTCTCCATTTAGAAAGCACAAACGTTATTACACACAATTTCACAATAATAAATACCTTATTAGGTCGCCTCTTTTCCAATTGGAATTAAAATGCCAAAAAATTTAAATTAGCCTTTAGGATGCTGCTTGAATTCCATCCAGATTAATAAAATCGACAAAGGTGGGTGTGTACACTATGCCAAAATCAAATGACTGCAGGAATGCCCACCAACGGTATACCCTAGGAGATAACTCAATTTTTGTTCTTGAAGCTTTTAACGAATTACAGTCAACATTCTGCCATGCAGGTAGTCCCTAAAATGTTTAACGGCATTGACAACCGCGAGTGTTTCCAACTCATACGAAGTGTACTTTGATTCACAAGGGCTAGTAGTCTTATTGAAGTACTCCACTACATAGGGCTTGTTATCAATTCTGTGTAAGAGTATGGCGCCATAGCCAATGGCTCTTGCATCCGTAGGGAATTGTGGGTCGAATATTGTCAAAACCGGCTTGCTTGTGAGAATATTGACAATTTGCTTACGGACTGTGTTGGGGTAGTTACCTGTCCAGAGGTAAAAGTATTAACAATCTGGCTCGATCGACCAATTTCGCTAACTCCGGGCAATCCGCTAAGACGGGTCGTCCAATGTTAGCATGGACATACAAAAGCACTCCAAGTTTTTGTTTTAATTCAATTTATTTACTCGGCAACGATAAACTTAAACTTTTTAATATAAACACACATCTTACTTTCATGGCGTCAGTTTAGCAACAACTCATTAACTGGCAGAACTGCCAACATGGTTAATCTTAAAAATACCAAATTTACTAACGCGTCGACATGACGGTTAGTTTCAAAATCAAATTAAATTATCTTTCGCAGCAGACTGCTTCATGCTCGTTGTTCCAGACAATATTACTTTTTTCAGATGTGAGAGAATACAGAGACTTCATTAACTGAGAAAATCCGGGCACAAACTGGCGAAAATAGGAAGCACTTAGTGCCTCAATCTTACGCAAGTCTGCACGAATCTCACCAGCCTGTACTTTGTACCCTAAATACTGTACTGTACCTCTTAAGAAGGAACATTTTTCCACATTAAACGTAAAACCTGCTTCTGTCAACACCTTCCTTAGTGGTCGCTACAATCATAGGATGCGCGCCAATTGTCGAAGCAGTCGAATCAGTGTGCCCATTCCTAGCAAGAGTACACTACGTTGCTATAATTGTTCTGGGCTTGGACATATGGCGTCCGTTTATCCAGAACCGAAGCGAGCTAAGGGATCTTGTTTCAGATGTGGATCCACAGAGCAAAATAAAATCATCGCTATGGCAGACGAATTTGGTAAAGAGGAACTAAGTAAATATTCAGCTGAAGTGGGCGTTATAAATATGGTAAGAATTGCTTTCAACATGAATATTTCTCCCAATATTGATTTGTGCTCTCTTTTCGATACGGGTAGCGCCATTAGCTTAATCCAACATTCCGCATTACCACAAAAACTAGATGAGAATGAAGTCGAAAAAACGAAATTTAAGGGACTTGGAAATTTTCGTTTGTGCACTTTTGGCAAAATTGATTAAGATTACTTTTCTTCAGCTTACAAAGAAATTGCTGATTAAGTTGAAACTATGTTTTATTAATGAAACTAAAATTCCTAATATTGAAATTGCAGTGAATAAAGAGAAATTACAGATTTCAAAGAGTGTTTTGCATTGTATTTACAGTGCCTTAAAGAATGACCACATTGTGAATCATTGTGAATTATGTAAAAATGGTTTCCAAATTACTTCAGAATCTTCAGACATTGCTTCAGAATCTTCAGATATTGCTATAGAAAATAGAAAAACTTCAGAAACTTCAGATATTGCTTCAGAACCTTCAGACATTGCTTTGAAAAATAAAAAACTTCCGAACCTTCCTTTTAGTTTTATTTTAATATATTTTTAATTTGTAATTTTAAATTTTTTTTTCTGGTCACTCTTCCATTTTATCTTTAATTATAGTTTTATGCCTTTACTCCTCTCTGTATTTGTAAGCCTGCATTTTCTTATTCTTTTTTCTTACCTCTTCACATCTCTTCAGGCCTGTTCCGGGCTTCACATAATTTATTAAACTTCAAATGAAATTAAATTCGAACGATTTTGTGTTCGCTGTTCTGGTATTCGACTTGCACTTTGACTGTTTCATTTCCAAATAGTTTTTCTTATAACAACTCGCTGAACTTAATCAGTTGGATGCAACAATCAAAATACAAACTCTGCAATAGCTTAATATAGCTGTTTAATATCTCGCTTTATTTTAATAGCACTTAATGAAAATTACGAACTTACATCTGATTTCACATGCTCCAAGCAATGGGAATTCAAATCGAGTAATTCAATCAAATTATGAAAACCAGAACAGGTAGCCAAGTCGAAATAGAGATAATTTAATGTAAGTGAAAAACTGAACAGGCCTGTATATTTGTTAAATGGTTTTGTTAGCTCTAATATCGACTCTGACTACAACAGGCTGTGAATCGGGTCATAGCTGGCCGGACCGGCAAATAAAAATCCCCCACCGAGTCGGAGTCGTTATTAGTTTATTTTGTAATTTTGTTAGGCTTTCTTTTTATGCCTCCTTAGTAAATAAGCCTTTTTATAACGTGCTTACAAATTTGTTGACAGCCTTTGTTTGTCGACCATTAATAAATAAATAAAATAAAATAAAGAATTATTCATAGGGCATCTGGGTAATCTGGCAATTTTCAATATCAGATACAACGTATCTGTCATTTGGCAAAATTTTCTTTATGACATAAGGTCCTTTATACTTTGGAATAAATTTCTTATTTGTCCCTATTACAGTATCCACATTTCGCACCACCACAAAATCTCCTTCCGAAAAGCTAACGTGAGGCTTATTCTTATCACCATGTGCCTCAGCACTTTTCTTTTGGGTATCTTGCATTCTTTCACTTGCTAACTTAACTCTTCCAAATCATTACATTTTTCATTCTTCTCCTCAAGATACTCACTAAGAACATCGATTTTACATCCTCTTTGATGAACTCCAAAGAGCAACATTGATGGAGTTTGCTTCGTGGTTGACTGTACTGAATTATTAATAGCATATTCAACTTTGGTTAACAATTTATATCAATCTGCATGTTGAATCGGCTCTGAAACTTTAGCCAACATAGTTTTCACGACTCTATTTATCCTTTCAATTTGGCCATTTGCCTGAGGAGACGCGGTCGCAACTTTGACATTTGCATTATTATTTTTCACCAAAACAGAAGTGAAACAACTCCCTCTATCATTAATAATCCTTCTCGGACGACTGCAACTCTCAAAATACTTGCGTAAACATATGTTACTTCCTTTGTACTCGTTGAATTTACTGAGTATAGCTTAACATATTTTGTAAACGAGTCCACCATGGCAAATATGTGTTTCTTTTTCGATAATTTAGCCGGAAGGGGCCCAAAATGATCAATATGTAACGTGTCAAACGGAATTGGTTTCTTCGGAATATTATGCAATGTACGACTAGTTGCATGTCTAGGAATCGTAAACATTATACACTTTAGGTAATTTCTTATGAAATGATCAACCTTACACTATATTTGGAAACCAATAATGACGCTTAATCTCGGTAATGCATTTTTCTGATCCCATGTGATATAATTTTTCATGTACCGACCGTATAACATTTGTTTCCATTTCCGAAGGCACATACAATAACAATGATCCATTCGTCATTTCTCTATATACCAACCCATCAGGACATAATCCTTAACTGTTCCTAACTCCAATTTATCCCGTAAGCTTGATATGAATTGATCTCTGTTTTGAGTTGCCTGCAACTGAAGATTTGTGCTATCATCATCAATCACCGAAATTATTTGTTCCAATGTGTTCGGATTCTTAACATCTACCACTGGCTCGAAACATCTACTTAATGTGTCTACACGATTCATGTATTTACCACTTCGATGCTGAATTGTATAATTATAGTTTTCCAACTCCAAGGCTTATCTCGCTATTCTAGCATTTACACTTTTCCTATTTAACGTAAGAGCCAAGAGTCTGTAAATATTTTGAACGGAATTCCCTCCAAGTATATACTGAACTTGTTTAACGCATAAATAATTGCCAAGGTCTCCAACTCAAAGCTATGGTATAGCGATTCGGCAGGTGTAGTTGCCTTAGAGAAATATGCAATCGGGTGGAATTTCTTGTCATCTTGTTTCTGAAAAAGTATGCTTCCAAACATATTTATACTTGCATCACAGTGCAGTTCAGTTTCTCTTTCTGGACTGTATAAAGCTGGCTCTGATTTTCGTCCCAATCGCAATATCGTCCATATATACTGCAATATTTCCATTCTTTATTATTGGCTGAAGCACAAACTGAATGAATCGTTGGAACACCGCAGGCCATTTTTCAACCCAAATGGCATTTTCAAGAACTCGAATTGTCCATTGGGGGTAAAAAACGCAGTAAACTTTATTAAATCTTCAGCTACATTAATCTGGTGATAACCACTTTTTAAGTCCAATATATAGTCTACACACATTCTCTTTTCTCGCTCTTTTTTCTTAACTAGAACAATACCAGATGAATATGGTGACGAGCTGGGTCTAATATGACCTTTTTTTTAATAAATCTTCAATCATTTTCTCCGTTTCTTGGCGATCATGATACGACATTCTGCGAGGGGCGGATGACACTGGTGCTTCATATTTCAGTTTAATTCTCATTTCATACTGATGATCTATTTTTGGAATATTATTAATATCCCAATAATTACTCTCAATAACTTCATTAATAACTTCCTTTTTCTCTGTACTTAAATTGGGATCAACATGACACTCTTTACTATCCGTTGGTTCAATGTAGAAAATAAACTGTTCCGAATCAATCATTAACTCTTCGGAATCTGAAGCGAATTTTTCAATTTTCTTATTTTCCAATATGCAAGCTGAAGTCACAATCTTTGAGTTTTCTTTCTTCTTCTTATTGCAGAAATACCAATATCTGAAGATTCCACTGCTTTTCCATGTTCAATAGCAATATCTAAAGATTCTGAAGTTTTTCTATTTTTCATAGCAATGTCTGAAGGTTCGGAAGTTTTTCTATTTTTCATAGCAATGTCTGAAGATTCTGATGCAATATCTGAAGTTTCTGAAGTTTTTTTATTTTTCATAGCAATGTCTGAAGGTGCGGAAGTTTTTCTATTTTTAATAGCAATGTCTGAAGATTCTGAAGCAATATCTGATGTATCTGAAGTTTTTCTATTTTTCATAGCAATGTCTGAACCCATTAGGATTTGACCATGTGATGTTAGGCAAGTTAAAATCACGTACAACATCCAATGTGTCTATGTCCCGTAAGTGGGCTAAAACATCTTTAATGCAGGCTACATGGTGCATATAAATTTCAATATCGGACGAAGATGGGATATAAGAACAAGTAATAAATAAAAAAAATGATGGAAAAGTTACCTTTACGGCAACAAATTCAACATCCCCAGGCTTATCAACAATGATCAGTTCGGAATTGTGGCTGGTCTTAACTGCGATCAGTACACCACCATCTGGTCGATCATGTCGATAGATAAAGAAATCATTTGACAAAATTTCACAATCAGAAATTGAGGATTTTAACCAAGTCTCTGAAAATGCAACTATGTCAAATTCAAAAGATGTACTATTCAAAAATAACGTATGGAGCTTAGATAAAAGGCCCCTAACGTTTTGATAGGCAATGAGAGGACAGACGGACGGAACTAGTTTTTTGAAACCCTAGTAGACGCTACACGTGAGGATGAACTAAATGAGGGCAAGTTGACTGGCATCGGCCTCATTGGATTTGTTTGCCTGAACTCATGCACAATCATATCTGGCAACCAGAATGCTGGGTCACATATGACTGGAAATGATTCAGACGGAACACTTAACTTAAACGAAGCAATATCACGGGGTTGAGCAAACTAAACTTTGAAATAGAAACACTTGCTGAGTATTTGCTCGCAATGTATGCTGCAATTGACTCACAAGTAGTTTCCGGAGACAACCTAGACACAAATACTTGTGATACGCGGTGCTATCACGGACAGTAGAGGAGGTTCAGGAGGAATGGGAACACAGACGGAAACACTGCCCACAGATTCAGTCGACGTTAATGGGGACTGCTCGAATCTACGGACAGAAGAAGGATTATCTGAACAATTTCCAACAGCTTGATTCGGGGAAGGGAAAGGAGACAAATCAAGCATATTGCCTGGTGAGACAGACAATGAAATAGTTGGAGACATTTCAGTGCAATTGGGGGAAGATTGATTCGACTTGCCAGACACGGGTGGTGGCACATCTAAAAATTGAGGCTCCAACCGACGCGGGGGTGGTGACTCGAACTTATACTCACTAAGCATCTCGGAACTGGAGAGAAACTCGCTTGCGAGATGCTTAGTTAGAAGCATGTAGAATAAGAAAGTGGGCCGATTGGCGAGAAACTGTTGAAAGCGATTCAGTAAATGAATGTTTATGTATTTTCAATATATATATTTTATATATATTTTTGAATTTAAATACTTTAGACATTGTTAAGCACTGATACTTGTGCCTTTACCAACACTGTCTTAGGAGTACAGACACAAGCATGAGCAGATACACATTCATTCGAAGCTTGTGATCAGTGTGGACCAGACGTATTATTGTGAAATTAGTAAACTGCATATCAAACTGTATATAAACCTCTAAATAAACTGTACATACATGAGTGAACTACTCTACGTGGATGTGTATTTATTCGATCACCGGACCCCCGTAACACAACAAAACTTAACAATGCTTACATCTGAATTTGGACAGAATTCTTTGCCATCTTTGGGCCACTACGCCCATTCCGGATTCCTTTTCTGTACTCTCTCTCTCCACCACGAGGTTGCTAAAGTTTTTTCTCTCCTCTCGTCTGGATAATATCGGATACCATACAGCTGTAGAGAAAACGACTCCCTTGTCTGAAATTCAATTTGAAGGAGAACCAACAGCTGTAAGATATAAGAAATTTTCGATTGCTAGAGCGATCTGGACAACCTTTCTTGCCGTATGGACTTTAGCGAACTATTGTCTTAGCCAGCTGTGCTCAAGCGTCGCAGCTTAGAGAAACACCCTGATTTTCCTCTCCTGAGCAAAAGAATTTCTTTTGTGGACGACTTTCTGGCTGCCTACTGGTTAAATGGGCCACGCCTGGGCAAGATTGGACCGAGGAAAGCTTTACCCTTCCTGGGCTTCACACCATTAGCTGGTTCTAGATGGACAATATCAGCATTTAGAAGGCACAAACGTTATTCCACACAATTTCACAAAAATAAATACCTTATTAGGTCGCCTCTTTTCCAATTGGAATTAAAATAACAACAAAATTTAAATAAACCTTCAGGATGCTTGAATTCTATGCAGTTTTACTAAATCAACAAACGTGGGTGGAACCCAGAGGTAATTTCTGATTTGGGCTTACACGTCCAACTCCGACCAATGCTCAAACAGGAAAGAACGATCGTTCCCTAACCAAGCTAGCTTACACCTCCGCTTGGGAGAATTTTGGACATTTCGTCTGTCAATGTGCAATGTTGCTTCCCTATAGCGCCCTCTATCCAGGCTTGCAATTCGATTGGGTGGGTGTCTCCACTAAACATCGCCTAGCCAATCGCCCGCCAAATTTAACTTTAAATCTGCCTGATATAACTTAATATTAGTAATCTATATTTTCTAGTTAAACTTCATTATACTTTCTTCATTATATAATATATATTTTCTATCTATTTTTACTTATATTTATTTCATTTTGATACTTGTTTGTGTAGAGTATCCGGTCGTCGCCCATGAAATTAGATATTAGGCTTTTCACCACGGACTTGGAAAGTCACCACTCTAGGCTTAAGTATTATGTAACTCTAGTCTGTAGAACAATTGTAAAAAGAAAGTGAAAGCGAAAGGTTGAAAATATATATTGTGAAGAACTATAATACGAAGTGTACTCGAAAGGCAGCAGAAATCAACCAGCCACCCCTCTACGTTTACATTTTGGTCCTATCGAGCCAGATCCCCTACAAATGTTATTTATCTGCTCGCCCCAGCTCGCAACGGTGGACTCTGCTGTTTTTATTTGGATCTTCAACAAAAACCACAAGCTAAGTACATATCCAACTGTTCCATGCTAAAGTGTGAATAAATTGGCGAAGGTGTTTGTTTTTTCCGCCGTGGGATCGTGGACTTATGTTTAGATTCTAAACAGGATGTAACGGCTTCTTGCAGCTTTGTGGCTTGGCCCTGTCACACTATTGTAGCTTGAGTACAGTCGGTGATGAGCATTAGAAGAGACAAGTTGACGCAGATATAATTGAATAAATATAAACCTAAAAACTAAAACTAAATTGAAGACTGATTATTTTGGTGGTTATTATTTGTGATTTTATAGAATCTTCATTAAAAATAACAAGCTAAGTACATATCCAACTGTTCCATGCTAAAGTCTGAATAAATTGGCGGAGGTGTTTGTTTTTTCCGCCCATAAAAACAATAAAGTTGAGACATATAAAGGTACTCTTTAATCTTCCGACAGTCTCTCAGGAGTCTGGGGCTGCATTGAAAAATCTCCAGAGTACTATCCAGGGATGCTTGACGGCCCTAGACTTGTACAAGGTCTGCATCGAAAACTGGGATTGCATACTAGTCTTTCTTGCCGAAGTTAACGCTTTCGCTTTGGGAACAATCTATTAGCAACAAAGCAGATATCCCATTGTGGCTACATCTGAATTCCTTTCTATCAGAACGTTATCGGACCTTAGAAGCTATTGAAGACATGCAATCGGGCATAAGCACTCAAAATAGTCAGAGACCTTTTCGAAAAGATACTGCATCCAAGAACATAAGGTCATTCGAGACAAAGGTCAGCGTTCAGAGTCAGACATATAAATTATGCCACAAAGAAAATCATCCGATCCGTCTGTGCCCTCGCTTCCTCCAAATGCCTGTAAGCGAAAGAGAGACATACATCAAGCAGCTCAAATTGTGCCAAAATTGTTTCGCTAGGGGGCATCTCGTAAAGGATTGCAGCAGTGCTCACAACTGCTACAAATGTAACTCCTTGCCACAATACACTCCTTCATCGTGGCGCTCCATCTCAAGGACCCTCAGTTTCAATTTCCTCAAACCAAGCTGTTTTGAATACTCCAAATCAAAATGTACAGTCCACTTCTTCCCAACAACCAAGTGTTCAAAACTATTTCGCTGATAATAGGCAAGGCGTACTTTTAAGAACAGCTATCATCGACGTATGTCATTTGGGTACAAAATACACGGCGCGTGCTCTGATCGACTCCGGATCAGAGGCGACTTTCATAACTGAACGATTGTTCAAGGTGGTAAAGCTTCCTTTCCAATCTATTCAAGTGCAAGTATCGGGATTGAATCGCGCTGCGGCAGCGCAGCCTCGCAAGCTTTGTCACTTCCATATTGGCTCTCCGTCAAGACCCAGAATCCAAATCGAAGCAACGGCATTTGTACTTCCGCACTTAGCCGGAAACTTGCCATCCAGAAAAGCACCCTTAGGGATCTGCCAGACCTCCAATTGGCTGACCCATCCTTTTATCAAAGCGCGCAGATAGATGTTCTTATAGGTGCGGACATCCATCCATCCATTTTGCTGGGCGGCTCTTATCCGAATATATGTGGTACGCTTCTCGACCATTTGGCAATCTTTGGCTGGATTCTCACAGGTCCAGTTTCTGATTCGACTTCCAAGCCATTTTCTGCCTTCTATACTCAGCCATCGATAAGCCCAGATGCGAGCCTTGATACACTTCTCACCAAGTTTGGGGAGGTGGAGGATGTGCGTTTTTTGCGGACATAACAAAAATGTATCGACAGATCCTTATAGATCCGCAACACACGCGCTTTCAAAGAATTCTCTTTCGCGACCAGCAAGGAGATCTCTGTGACTTTGAGCTCAGCACGGTCACATTTGGAATAAATTGTGCTCCTTTTCTGGCGATTCGCGTTTTACAACAGCTATCTCACGACATACTCGACCAGTATCCTCTGGCGAGCGAAACTATTGCCAAAGCCATGTATGTTGATGATGTGTTAGCGGGTTGTCATACACAGCACCACGCGAAGTCGGCCATTGCAGAACTCCGCACGGCTCTCGAAAGCGCTGGTTTTCCATTAAGAAAATGGACATCCAACACAAAAGCAGTGTTAGATGATATTCCGAAGGATCATCTGTTGTGTGCAGATTTCCTTGAAATTGATGAAGCCAGCACAGCAAAAACGTTGGGAATTCGATGGCACGCAAGGTCTGATGAGTTCTTTTTCGCTCCCTCCATACCTCCATTAAAATCCGCCTTCACAAAGAGAGTTTCCAAGCTATTTGACCCAGCGGGCTGACTGGCGCCTTTTGTTGTACAGGCAAAAATATTCATGCAAGAGATTTGGCTGTTGCAACTCGGTTGGGATGATCCATTGCCCTCCGAACTTATCCACAAGTGGGTGCAGTTCGCTCAAAGTTACCCTAGGCTAGTTGAAATCCGAATCCCAAGATGGGTCAGTTATCATCCAGAAACACGAATACAATATCACGGCTTCTGTGATGCCTCGCAACGTGCTTACGGCGCGGCTATTTACACTCGAGTGGAAACCGAGAACGAGGTTTCGATTCATCTGCTGACAGCAAAAACTAGGGTAGCTCCAGTAAAGACCGTTTCTTTGCCTCATTTAGAGCTTTGCGGTGCTGTGCTCCTAGCAGAATTATCAGCAGCTCTCTTCGCAAGACTGCCTGTATCCGATTTTGAGACATACTATTGGACCGACTCTACAATAGTATTGGCTTGGTTGAATAAGCCCCCCTGCAAGTGGACTACTTTTGTAGCGAACAGAGTAGCAAAAATAGCTCAATCCACCGATGTTTCGAAATGGTCGCACGTCCGGTCGGAATTTAATCCAGCTGACATGGCCAGCAGAGGCTTATCGTCACAAGAATTGGTAGCGCAGTTGGGGGCCGGACCAGAGTGGCTTCCTCTACCACAAAGTCAGTGGCCAACTCCAGTTGAAACGGTGCACGAAACAGACATCGAACAGCGAGCCATCAAATGCAATTTCGGAAAATTAACACCTGTCCTTGACATCGTTGATCGCTTTTCCAGCTTTGACAAAGCAAGGTCCGCAAGGTCATTGCCTATGTTTTCCGCTTCATAAATAATTGCAAACACAAGTCCACGCACGTACCTAAGGGATCTCAGTGCAAAAGAGTTGTCTGATGCTCAAGAGCTGCTCATCGTGGCTACTCAGCGTAGAGAGTTCTCAAAAGAGTATAGCTGTTTAGTCAACAATCAGCAAATTCCATCATCGAGCACCATCCTGAATCTAAATCCTTTTATTGATAAGCACGGTGTCCTAAGAGCGTGCGGTCGTGCGAGAGCATCAGATACTCTCAACTATGATGTGCGTCATCCGGTTATAATTCCCTACACATGTTGTTTTGCCCGCCTGCTAGTTCGTTTTACGCATCATACAACTCTCCATGGAGGAAACCAGCTGTTGATTCGCCTAATCCGGGCAAAATACTGGATCCCTAAGCTCAGAGTCCTTGTTAAGTCCACAATTAGCTCGTGCAAAGTTTGCCTGATCCATAAGAAGAAGCTTCAGACGCAACAAATGGGTGACTTGCCGGCTGTTAGATCCACTTGGTCTCGGCCCTTTACTCATACCGGGGTTGATTTCGCGGGACCATTTGACATTAAAAATTATACTGGACGAGCTTGTCTTATAACAAAGGGATATGTGTGTGTCTTTGTGTGCTTCAGCACAAAGGCAATCCATCTAGAGGCCACATCTGATCTGACAACGGTGAAGTTCTTGGCTGCGTTCGCACGCTTTGTGGCGAGACGTGGTTGTCCTCAACAGATGTATTCCGACAATGGCAAAACCTTTGTAGGAGCCTCGAAAGTTCTCTCGAAAGACTTCTTGGAGGCTACTAAGAAACTCAATTCTATATTTCCAATCTCTGTGTCGGGCTTAATCGTCCCAGTGCCCATATGGGTGGCTTGTGGGAAGCGGGCGTTAAGAGTTTTAAGACACTCTTCTACAAGTCGACTTCAACATTTAAATATACGTTTGAAGAGTTGTCTACCCTCCTTTCAAAGATTGAGGCGTGCCTCAACTCGAGGCCACTCTCTCCTATGTCCGAAGACCCAACGGACTTGTTGGCTCTAAGCCCCGGTCATTTCCTAGTCGGGGGTCCACTAATGTCAGTTTCTGAGCCAGAGATTTCTCAACCCGCTACGTCCATCCTTAATCGTTGGCAACGCCTAAAAGCGCTCAATCAACAGTTTTGTTTTAGGTGGAAAGAGGAGTACCTAAAGGAACTACATAAGCGCAATAAATGGCAATCTCCCTCCAGAAATATCAAATTGGAGATATGGTCATCGTAAAGGAAGATAACATTCCGACGAACGAGTGGCGTCTAGGTCGGGTTCAACTGACTTATCCAGGCGCTGATGATAAGGTCAGAGTGGTCGACGTAATGACTGCTCGTGGTGTGATCAAGAGGCCTATAGCAAAACTTATCCTACTTCCTATAGATGACACAGCGCAAATCCAACCTGCCAATTAAACTATCCTACTTCCTATAGATGTTACAGTCCAGATCCAACAAACAAACTAATTCTCGTGTAGTTCAATAGCTCTTAAATTCCACAAATTTAATCATTCATCCTCTTCTATCAGACAGATATCTGTATAATGGCACCTCGTCCTCGTGAACCGGAGCACAAACGTCCCCGAGGAACTGATTCGTTCCGATGCCGAGTTTGTCGCGGAATCCACCCTCTCCGGAAATGCCAGCGCTTCCTAAGGCTCAACATTGAGAAGCGTCTCCGGGCAGTATTGGTTAACAAATACTGCCCCAACTGTCTCGCCCACCAACACTCCGGACGTTCCTGTAGGAGTGGTGGCAAATGTCGAGTTTGCCAAAAGGACCATCACACGCTGCTCCATATGCGTGAGAAGCGTCGCTCTCCTTCACCTGCAAGGCCAACTCGATCGAGCTCCATGGCACCTGCAACCTCCTTGCAGACTCTTTTGCAGCACAAGAGTGTCTCTGTCCTGCCTACAGCGACAGTTATGTTGCATAATGGAGAAAAGGCTTTCGAAACGAGAGCGCTGATCGATCCATGCTGTGAGCTGAGCCGCATCGATGCGTCTTTTGCAAAGGCTTTAAAGCTATCCGTCACACGCATCGGTGCGGATTCGGCGTGTACAGCGATCCTCCGATCGAAGGCGAATTCATCCTTCTCGCGAGAGCTCGTGCTCCAAATTGATCCGGCTCTCCACTGTCGAACTCCTGCCAAGGCCATCAGCGAAGGGATGCAAGAAAAGTTCGCCAACATGATCCTAGCAGATGATCGGTGGTTCCATCCACATTCTGTCGCTATGGTGCTAGGATCGGATGTCTACCCAGACATCATACTGCCTGGCCTCCTACCGAGTCAAGGAGGTGGTCCTTTGGCTCAAAACTCCGTTTTTGGATGGATATTGTCGGGCTCCTGTACCCAATGAAATCTTGGGTTTTTTCTTCCCTTTTTTTATTTTATGTACATTTTCTTTTTTTTTGCAATAATATTGCAAGGCGGCCGGAATGTTTGTGTAGAGTATCTGGTCGTCGCCCATGAAATTAGATATTAAGCTTTTCACCACGGACTTGGAAAGTCACCACTCTAGGCTTAAGTATTATGTAACTCTAGTCTGTAGAACAATTGTAAAAAGAAAGTGAAAGCGAAAGGTTGAAAATATATATTGTGAAGAACTAAAATACGAAGTGTACTCGAAAGGCAGCAGAAATCAACCAGCCACCCCTCTACGTTTACAATACTAGTTCTCTTTCATTTGTATTATTGGTTATCTTTTAGGTCTACTTTAAGTTATTTAAAAAAAGTAGTTTTATTTATAAATGTTCTGCTCCCAATGTACAGCACAATTGAAAGCAGTCAACAAAACAAATCATACAAAAAATCATAACAAGCAGAGAACCTGCATAACTATACAATTTTGCCAAGACCAGCAGCTTCGCAGCGCTCTATTAATTTTATATGCCCTAGATGGAAGCTATTATGCACGGGGAAACCGGTTATTGTAGATGCTATTCGGGTATGGAATGATCTACCTCATAATATGAAATCTATTGGAAGGAAAATCAATTTAGGATAAAGATTAGGAAAAACATGCAAAATAGGGAAATATTACATTAATAGAATTAAGTAGTTATAATATCATAAATACTTCAGTTCAAATATTCCTGTGTGTTTAGATTTTATAATTGTAATAATTAAAGAAAAATAGCTAAAATGTAATGTCGTGACCTGCGTGTAATTGTAGCGCTGGGAAGGAAATTAAATAAAATAAAATAAAAACGCTACCCTGCTCACCTTTTTGTCTGCAAAGGCAACACTCTCGCTCAGCGCTGATGCCTCAGACCGCGCTGTAGGGGCTGTTGCACACCAACTGGTCGATGGCAAACTTCAGCCATTGGGATTCTTCTCAAAGAAACTGACACCAGCACAATCAAGGTATGGAACCTATGACCGCGAGCTGTTAGCAATTTATCTGAAAATACAACACTTTCAGAACATACTGGAAGCAAAGATAATAAAATACCAAGAGAGGAATTCGCTCTCACTGTTAACTTAACAAGCTGTGGCTATCGAGTCGCTCGAAGTTTTCGGAGTCTGCAAAGACAAACAGCTGATTTGCATAGTAATGCTGAAAACGAAACTATAAAATATAAAGGAAAGTTAACTTCGGCTCTTCTGAAGAACATGATGTCTTACGTAGCCACACTATTGCTGAATCTGTCCAATAGTAAGCTTCGCAAAGTTTTCATGAGGTAATTGATGAAGGAGCGCTGCGGATAGCTCAGAAAGGAGTACAGCTCCACAAAGTTCTAGTCTGGAAAGCGATATGGTTTTGACTGGAGCGACTCTTGTTTTCACTGTGAGAAGATGTATAAATACTTGCTGACCTATTTCAATTCGCAAGTAATTCGTGGTATTGAATCTGTACCCATGGGAAATAGTGTACCCATCGTGGAATGCGGATATCACCTAGAAGCGGATAGTTATTCAGAAAATCGCGCCATTTTCGGACAAGCTCTTTGGGTAACGGATCATCCCAACCTAGTTCTTGCATCCAGATCTCTTGCATAAGCGAGCCAGATCTCTTTGAGCGAAAAATAACTGGTGCCAGCCATCCAGCTAGATCTAACAATTTGGCAATTTGCGCAAGAACTTCTCTCTTCGTAAATGACTTTTTGAATTCAAGAATGGAAGGGGCAAAGAAAAATTCATCCGTATTTGTTTGCCATCGGATCAGTGTCTGCGACGCTGGCTTCTTCGATCTATAAGAAGTCTACATGCTGTAAATGCTCTTTAGGAATGCCACTCAGTACTTTCTACTCATTCGACGTCCCTTTCCGTAATGGAAGTCCCGCCGTATCGAGGGCCTTGCGAAGCTCTTTTATTGCCGAAAATGCTTGCTTCTTAGTATGAGCTCCTGCTAGCACATCGTCGACGTACATGAAGTTTGAAATAACGTCTCTTGCTGGAGGAAATTGTGCTCGCACGTCTTTAGAAAGTTCTTGCAATACTCGGATCGCCAAGAACGGGGCACAGTTAACACCAAACGTAACTGTTTAGTTAAAAGTCGCATAAATCGACCTGCTTGTTGCGGAAGAGAATTCTCTGGAGAATTCTCGCGTGTGCTTAGGATCCACTAAGATCTGTCGATATATCTTAGTGATATCGGCATTAAATACATACCGAAAAAAACGCCACTTTAATATCTGAATTGTCAAATCAGATTGGAGTACTGGCCCTGGATGTAAGATGACGTTAAGACAAGTATCACGGAGTCGTACTGGTCGTTTGTTTCTTTTCAAACGATTTTCGTTCTTCAGAAACTGAGCAAGTGCGATGGACCCTGAATGTCCCAAATCGATGTGATCTGGATTATTGAGGGATCGGCCAACTGGAGATTTGACATATTTTTCAAGATACGATGGTAGATTACCTGCCAAATGTGGAATAACGAACGCTGAGGTTTCTATATGGATACTCGGTTTTGTTTCTAAAATGGCAAAGCTTTTGAGCTTTTGTTTAAACCAGCGACTTGTGCTTGAACAGGATGGAACGGGAGTTTTATTATATTAAAAATTCTCTCCTAAATAAATGTAGCCTCTGATCCTGAGTCGATCAGTGCCCGAGCCTTATATTTGGCAAATATTTATAATGGCAGTACCAAGCAGAGCACCCTGTGTTTTCGCAGTGAAGTATTTTTGAATGTTTGTAAATTCAAAGTATTGGAAGTAGGAGGCCTGGAAGGAACTAACGTAGAGGATACTGTTGGAGGGTCGCCACGATGTAGAAGTGTATTGTGGCGACCTTTGCACGAGAAGCAGTTTTGCGCACTCGTGAAATCTTTAAGCTGGTGGCCTCTTGCGAAACAGTTCAGGCATAGCTTTTGCTGTTTTGTTTAAGATGCCCTTTCATTGACAGCTATATGAAGAAAACGTGGACATAAAAGTATCACATGGTTCTCTTTTGCTCATAATTTACATGTCTGCATCTTAATGCTAACCCTGTGCTCCAAAGAGTTAATTCTTTTGGAGGTTCGCTCATTTCCTGTGGATCTTGAATGGACTCGAGAGGTTGTACTAGGCTTCAAGTCTTCTACAGCCTCCAAGGTTAGATATCGTTCCATTAAAAATGAATTTATCTCTAGCCAAGTCGGAATATCTGATTTGTTATGGAGAGACTGTTCCCACAACGCGAGAGTGAGCTTTGGAAGTTTGGATGAGCAGAGAAAAACCAGCAAGCAGTTCCAATTTTCTGTCTTGATTTATGCTAGCTCAAGAACCGTCAAGCACCCTTGGATGGTGCCTTGAAGGTCTTTTAAACCGGCTCCAGACTCTTGAGTTACTGATGGCAGGTTAAAGAGAATTTTAAGCTGGCTATTGACCAACAATCGCTTGTTTTCGAATCTAATAGTCAGGTTTTGCCACGCTGACTGAAAACCGTCATTTGTGAGAGGAGATTTGGATACAATAACCCTTGCCTCGCCCGAAGTTTTGGCATTGAGGTGGAACAATTTCTCTACCGCTGTTAGTCTAGAATTGTTGATGTAGATTGCTGTAAAGAGGTCTCGGAACGTGCACCATTTCAAATAATCCCCGCTGAATGATTCAGGGTCGCAAGGGGTGAGGCTACATCCTCTAGATATGGACCCATTCATTGAGAACTGAGCGGATTGCCTACTTTGGGCGGAAGCGTTCTCGATTTGTTCAGAAATCTGAGCAGTACATCGTTAATAAACCGAGTAGCAGTGTTCATACTTGGAACTTAGGACTAGCAGATCGCCAGCGTTGTCGTTTTGACTCAGTGCTTTGGAGCACCGCCTAAATTTTTGCTCGACTTCATTTCATAATGACCGGATTTGGTCGCGGCGAACTTGGAGCGCAAAAGATGACACCTCACTATTTGACGGATCGTTGATTTTGGATTCAAACTGACTGAGCAGGTCAGATACTGAAATGGATTCACCTATAGCGAATGACGACGAGATTCCTTTTTTTGAATCAGTTGGGAATTTTAGACTTGGTGCCTTTGAATCTCGTTCACTTGTAAGGGAAAGACGACTTTGTTTTCTTTGACTATTCTCTTTTGACATAATATGCTCTCGATGGATCCAAAAATTGTGGAGCGATAAATAATTTCAATTTGATCGCAAATAGTGTTATTAATCGTATGATAATAATTGTTTTATCTTATTTTGTAAAGTTGAAAAAAAAAATTTTGCCCAACCCGTGGAAAGGGTGCGATATGTATTTGTTTATATATTCCCCTAAGTTCCAGAATTCACGCATCGTCAAATTCAAAGCGGGAATACCCGCTTCTGCTTTGACGTCGACGTCGGCAGAACCAAACTCTGCGTGTATTTCTTGAAGCAATTTTACCTACTGCAGCCGAAAAAAAGGTCACCCGTTGGTTTGCGACGCACACACAACCAAAAACAGTTTAGCCAATGCCAAACAAAGAAGTTTGTATACTCTTCACATTTGAGCTATCATTGAGATCATATATTATTTGCATTTTAAAAAATTTTCCAATGGGTCGATTGGACAGATCGTTAATGGAAAATCCATAAGATAGACTTTTTTTATTATTACCCCAAAAACAATCAATTATATATGGATTACAAACAAATGTATACAAATAATTCTAATAGTCGGATATGCCATTCCATACTCTCAGTAAGAAAAGGTGACGGATTAACGGCGCATCGTTTATTGTTTCTCGGTCTGAGTTAGCATATAAATATCTAAACACTTGTTTATTTTATTTCTACTGGCAGCTCGTGGCGAATTACAATTCAAATAGTGTTCAAGTTATTAAAATAAATATATTACTAGTGTAACGTGAAATAATAGTTTTCTGCAGACTAGTTACTGCGATGTAAAGTGATTTCTCGTCTTATGTATTCTTTTAATTCAACAATTTATTTTTCTACATACACTAGTTTTTTGTTTATTATGATAATTATACTCTGTGCCGAAGGTACATAGAGTATTATAAGTTTGTGCAAAAGTATATAACATCCAGAAGGAAACAACTCCGACCCCATAAAGTATATATATTCTTGATCAGCATCAACAGCCGAGTCGATATAGCCATGTCCGTCTGTCCGTCTGTCCGTCCGTCCGTCTGTCTGTCCGTATGAACGCACAGATCTCAGAGATGGTAAGAGATAGAGGTTTGACATGTATGGCACATATGCTTCTTATGTCTGCAGGCAGATCATGTTTATTTTCAATTTTGGCCACGCCCCTCCTGCCCCCGCAATTTAGAAACGTCATATCTCCCACAGTTTTGAAGATAGATGGCTTGTTCCTTCTGGACATATTAAGTTATTAGGATAACTTATCGATCCGCCAAAGGAATGAAGAAGATCGGATGAACGGTTTTCGAGCTATGATCAAATGACATTTCTTGGTACAGAGTATGTTATAGTCGGGCTTGACCGACTTTCTTTAAATTATAATATATATTGTTAAATAAAATGAATTAAACTGTTATGACTATACAATGTTGAGTGTTTGTGTTCTTGGTAAATTATTTGAATAAATGCATAAATATAATTAATGTCAATGTAAACTAAATCAATCGGTGACTTCTTTGCAAAAGTCATTAGTAAATCATGTGTGAATCAAATATGAATTTATAGGTGAAGTCATCAATGAATTTTGCAAAGAAATCATGCGTGAATCATGCGATGAAAATGAGTCATGAGTGATTCACAGAGCATGACAATGTTAAATTCACGTATGATTTCCATGCGAATTCACCTATGATTCATCGATGAATCCTTGGTGATGAGTACTAAAGGGTTAGTACCCGTTATGTGCCGAAAGGTCTGTATGGATGCATGTGTCGAAAACAGTAGACTGGTAAGCAAAGGGTATAGATGGTACAGTTTCAATATTTTCTTTACGATAAGCGAAATGAATTTTTTTTGTAGTTTTTATACCCTGTTCCCATTGAAAATGGGAAAAGGGGTTATCATGATGTTGTGCGAATGTATGTAACAGGGAGAAGGAAACATTTCCAACCCCTTTAAGTATATATATTCTTGATCAGCATGAACAGCCGAGTCGATATAGCCATGTCCGTCTGTCTGTCTGTATGAACGCGTCGATCTCAGAGACTATAAGAGATAGAGCCACAAATTTGCATGAAGGTCAGATTTGGAAAATTCCACCCCGTACTCCTTTTATCCCCAAAAATCCAAGACCTCCTCTAGCCATCTTAGACCTAAAAAACCGTCACATCCACAATTTAAGTAAATTAAGTTAGAGCCTCGTGGTTTAGTATACATCAAGCTAGGCCCAATATCTATCTATTCTGAAAAGTAGAATCAGATCGGTCAAAAAATACCGGAGTTATAAGCGAAACAGTTGAGCTGATAAAAGATAACTCATCTATCAAAAAATCAAAAGTCATTGCCAAGGAGGCAGCCATCCAAATTGCATACATACATACATATACATACATACATATCCACACCTTCACACATTCAAACACACTCGGCTATATTCATTGCCCCTCCTTACACATATAAACGTTTTGGCCAACAAATTAATTTATGCAATTACACCTACACAAGCACACATTCAGCCATACAATAAACATAATTATACCCGTTACTCGTAGAGTAAATATACTAAAGTCGTGCAAATGTATGTAACAGGCAGAAGGAAGCATCTCCGATATCATAAAGTATATATATTCTTCATCAGGATCAATAGCAGAGTCGATATAGCCATGTCCGTCTGTCCGTCCGTCCGTCCGTCCGTCCGTCCGTTTGTATGAACAACTAGATCTCGGAGACTAAAAGAGCTGGAGCAACCAAATTTTAGATGTAAGCTAGTATTGTCTGTAGGCAGATCAAGTTTGTTTCAAATTTTGGCCACGCCCCCTCCCGCCCCCGCAATAAAAAAAATGTTGAATATCTCCTACAGTTTGTAAGCTATCGAGCTCAGATTTTGCAGTGTAGTGCATGTGGCCAATATGTACAATCTCACAAATTTTCATAATGATAGGATAATAAATGGCAGAGTTAAAATTACGTTGCATACTTATTTGAGCCGCAACACTAATTGCCTTGAGTAACGGGTATTTCGAAGTCGGGCAGGGCCGACTTTAACTTACGCTCTCGTTTTTTCCTGCATTCGATATAATTGCATACGTACATACATACGCAGCCAACCAAATATATATGGTGCATATGTTTATGTCTTTGCCGCCAAATTATTTTCCTTCCACAGCACACTCACATACACGAACAAATTCACCTTCATCCATACAACTAACATTCATACAAACACATCCATAGAAAATTTAACTCATCTGTTTAAAAGCATTTCATTTGAAAATAAATATTATATATATAATATATATATATGTCGCAGAGTTATTATTTTCTTGTGGCAGGTCTGCCATGTTGACACACAAACTATTTGAGCGAAGTGAATTCCAACCGGCGTGTGCAATCGTCTAAATGCAACTGACTGGCATTGTCTGGCCACGCATCGATCTATGCTTCTTTACACACGCAAGCTGGACTACACTCGGCGACAGCGCGACAACGCCGTCGCCTCACTCGTACGGTATTTAGGCGCCAGTCATAATTCTTCGTCGTAGTCAACTTCTACGTCGTAGACATGTTCTAAGAAGGATTTCACAATATACCAAACTCATTGCGCAGCAGCTTCTTGCAAGCACAGTGGTCAAACTATGTCCATAATGTGACAGACACGTACAGTGGTCAAAATACGTTCATTATGCGACACGGCCTTCCTGACAAAGTACACGTCCTCGTGTGCTGGCTTTAAAACGCACCTTTTTTTTCTCTCATTTTTTTCTATATGTCAGTTACATTTTATTGTTCACAATTACTTAATTAACTTTTTTTCACATAACATTTTAAGCGTTAATACAAAACAAGCAAATGGATTCTTATAATATTATTCCATCGATACTTTTTATTACATTTTCTTTTTAATCTCTCTCGACACTTCTTTTGATTTAATTAGCCTTTTTAACTAGTGTTGCTACTCTTACAACAGTTAACCGACCCCCGCCATAACAAGTCCTTCTGTTATGGTGCGGTCACCTCTGACCCCCGCCATAACAAGTCCATCTGCTATGGTGCGGTCATTACATCCCCTCTTGGGATTCCAAGGCCTCTTCCGTGTCATTCTTATCTTCATCCTCCACTTGGGAGTCCAAGGCATCTACTATGCCTCTCTCATCTATACTTCCCATTTGGGGATCAGACGCATCTCCTCTGGAGACGTCTAGATCTTCATCCACTTCTTTACTTGTTTGTCTATTCGGCAAAGCCCTTAAAAATTCATGAGCATACTTATATGTTCTTTTACTAGTTAATGATTTTAAAACGTATCGATCTCCATCTAATAATTCAATTATTTCAAATGGACCTCTAAACTTTGGGTCGAGCTTTGTTTGGTGACGCTCTTCGTTTTTTAATAACACATGGTCCCCTACATTATATTTTATTATTTTTGCCTTATTCTTATCAAATCTAAGTTTGTCATAACGAGCATTAGCTTCCATGTTTTGTGTCGCTTGTTTTCTTAAAGATTCCCTATCAATTATATTATCGTCCTCATTAAGTGGCAGTAAACCGAAAGGTCTAGCGTCTCTACCAATTAGTATCTCTAACGGGCTAGCCTTTGTGACTCGATTTGTGGTACAATTCATGGCCAATTGAACATCGGCCAATGCATCTTGCCACGATCTCTGGCTGGTTTCGACGGCGGTCAGCATACTCTTGAGTGTACTCATTATACGTTCTACCTGACCGTTTGCTCTACTCGCACCTGTGGCTATTAAGTGTAGCTCAATCTTTTGGGAAGAACAAAATTCACGGAATCCTGAACTTGCAAAGTTTCGACCCCGATCCGCGATAATTCGACTTGGCACACCAAACAACAACACACTACGGCTTTAACGGCTTTAATTGAACTATCAGTGTCAATGCTTAAAGTGTGATGTAAAAAAACAAATTTTGTAAACGCATCTACCAGGACGATTACATACTCCTTTAAGTCATTCTTCCCACTCATCTTTCCCGTTACGTCTACATGCACTGTATGCCACGGAATGTCTACCTTAGGAATCGAGTGTAATTCAACCTGCACTTTTCCAACTGGGGGCTTAGCTACTTTACAGGTAATACAATTTTCGACAAACTTACGAACATATTTGGACATATTTTCGAACCAATAAAATCCATAGACTTTGTCCAATGTTTTCTCCCACCCTAAATGCATAATAGATTCGTGGACGTGATTTATTACCGCCCACCTAAATGCCTTAGGGATTACAGGCAAACATTTGGTCTTGCCATTCCTTTGTATTTTTCTGTGTAAGACTCCTTTTCTCATTTCATAGGTTTTCAATAAATGATCTGACAATTCATTATTTCTTAGCTTGGCTAATATCTCTGCCACCTCAGGGTCCCGTTGTTGTTCAGAAACGATCCAATTATCGGATACCTCAGTCAATTCAATCCGTTTTTCAACTATTTTTGTCACCCTCTTGCATTCTTTAGTCAGCGGATTCCTTGATAAGAAATCGACGTGTGCCATTCGTTCTCCTTTTGTATATTGGATATCAAACACAAACGATTGTAAAAAGGCCCACCATCGATGTACCCTCGGTAATAGATCTAACTTTGTGCGACTAGCTTTCAACGAATTGCAATCAGTAAACACCACAAACTTGCGTCCCTGTAGGTAGTGGCGAAAATGTTTTATGGCTTTGACAACTGCCAATGTCTCAAGTTCGTAAGAGTGGTATTTCGATTCAGCAGGCGACGTACATTTGCTAAAATATTCGATCACATGGGGCTTTTTGTCCACTCTATGCAGCAAAATTGCCCCATAGCCAATTGAGCTGGCATCTGTATGCAATTCTATCGAGAGTTGGGGATCGAATATTGTTAGCACCGGCTCCTGGGTTAAAACTGATATTACTTTTGATCGAATTCTTTCGTGTTCAAACAGCCAAGCGAAATCGGAATTTTTCTTTGAGGTGAGCGAATACAATGGTTTCAAAGTCTCTGAGAACTTTGGCACAAATTGGCGAAAATAAGAAGTTAACCCAATAAATTGCCTCAATTGCGTTACCGTTTTTGGAGGTGGCAACTGTGTCAACGCTTGAATTTTGCGTGGATTAGGTCTAATTTGCCCATTGCTCACCTCAAAACCCAGGTATTCTATCTTAGTTTTAAGGAATGAACACTTCGTCACATTGAATGAAAATCCAGCCTTGCTCAAAGCTTCTAGCACGAACTGCAACCGGTCTAAAGCTTCACTCTTAGTTTCGGCCACTATCAAGACATCATCAATGTACACGATGGCGTAAGTGTAGGCAAGATTGCCCAATGCTTTTATTATAGCCCGCTGAAATACGGACGGAGCGTTTTTTAAACCGAAAGGCATAGTCAAAAATTCGTATTGGCCTTCGGGCGTGACAAAAGCTGTGCGCTCAATTGAATCGGGATGCACCGGTATTTGGTAGAAACCGCTGACCATATCGAGACATGAAAAATATTTGGCCCCGCGCAACCTACTAATCTGATCGGAAATTAGAGGCAGTGGATACTTGTCTGCCACCGTATTTTCATTCAGGGCACGGTAATCCACACAGAGACGATCACTACCATTTTTTTTGTTCACTAGCATCATTGGACTAGCGTAAGGTGAACAGCTGGGACGAATAATATTGGATTCCAAAAGCTCTTTAACCTTTAAACGTACTTTTTCTTTCTCATCTTCGCTAAGTCTATACGGTCGACGCTGTACTGTTTTTTGCGGATCTATCAACCTGATCTCTAAATGCCCTGTTGTTACACGAGTCTGTGGTATTCCCTCTATAAACCAACCAGAGTAGCGCTTCAGTATACTTTTTAAGGCCGTCTTATCGGAATCACTTAGGTCGCCATCGGCATCTACGAGATCTTCATAATATGCAAAAGTTACAACATCAATTCTTTTCGTTCTGCAAATACTAAATTTTTCAGCGTCAATATTCACACTAAAGCCCTGGCTTAATATTTCGCGGCCTATCAAAACATCGAACTTCATATATTTATCCATTACAACATGTAATAAAGTCTCTACACAATACTGTTCAATATTTATATCGGAAAGAATTTGTACTGTACTACAGATTGAGTCATTACATATGCCGTTCAGCTTTACAATATTATTAAGTCGTTTTCCTTTGAATTTGTTAGCCACACTTTCCTTGACTAAAGAACATTCTGCTCCGGAGTCAAAACAGAATGGAACGGACTCACCGGGTAAGCTTATTACTCCCTTTGGAGGGGCCACAGTGCAAATATCCACACGTTTCTCGTACATCTTTTCATTCCCACTGGTCCGGATTTTGGGACAGGAATTGGCGAAGTGTCCCATCTCGTTGCACTTGAAGCATCGCGTGTTTGACCGATCTTTCCCTCCAGAATTGTTGCTCCCGTATTGACTGTTGGCTTTTGCGTTTTGTCCCCTTTCCACTCGGCTACGGCATTCAGCAATTTTGTGGCCAATCTTTCCGCAATGATGACACTTCACTGGAAACTTGGACTTCTTCGGTTCCGGGCCTGATGAGTATACGTCGCCGCTCAAATTACGCTTCTTAAAAGCGTGGGCCTGCATTTGTTGTTGAAGCTCATTGCGGCTGGTAACGTTAGTGGTGTACACCCAGCGCAACAAATTGTTGTCAATTGGCGCCATGTGTGCCAGCGCTACGGACACTGCGATTTCCTCCAAGTCTTTAGATTTCCACTTCGACATGAGTGACGTAACGATCCGGCTGCCGTACTCCGTGAGTCCCTCACCAGATTTAGGACGTCCATTCAAGATATTCAGTAAAATTGCTGTACTTGTTTCGACTCCCACGAAACGCTGAATGAACAGCTCCTTAAACTGCGGCCAGGTTATGCCAGCAAAACAAATTTGGGACAACCATTGTGATGCGCTGCCATCTAACGATTTGCTCAACGCTATCACAAGTGCGCCGCCTTCAAGGGTGTTTTCAGAAAAAATCAGGTCCACTGTAGTGCACCAAGCAGAGGCGTCCGATCCGTCGCAATCAGGATTGAACTTTGGCAAAGTAACGTGAATAGGCCTTGCGTCTGATACCGGTCTTGGAGTCTGCATGGACTTGATTATGCCCATGAGATTTCGGTTTTGTGCTTCTAGAGCTGCGAGGATTTGACCCGAATCTTGAACTTCAGGGTCAGCCGATCCCACTTCTGATGTCGCAGAGTTATTATTTTCTTGTGGCAGGTCTGCCATGTTGACACACAAACTATTTGAGCGAAGTGAATTCCAACCGGCGTGTGCAATCGTCTAAATGCAACTGACTGGCATTGTCTGGCCACGCATCGATCTATGCTTCTTTACACACGCAAGCTGGACTACACTCGGCGACAGCGCGACAACGCCGTCGCCTCACTCGTACGGTATTTAGGCGCCAGTCATAATTCTTCGTCGTAGTCAACTTCTACGTCGTAGACATGTTCTAAGAAGGATTTCACAATATACCAAACTCATTGCGCAGCAGCTTCTTGCAAGCACAGTGGTCAAACTATGTCCATAATGTGACAGACACGTACAGTGGTCAAAATACGTTCATTATGCGACATATATATATATATATATTCAAACATATGTAGCTGTCCAGCCGCGGGGGTGTATACACGACGCTGTCCAACGTGACGTTTAGGTGACTGACATACATATTGATTTAAATACAAATTATTAAAATATAATATTTGATAAACATAAGCAAGGTGGCGAAATATTCCAGTGTTAAATAAATTGTTTTTGGTATATAGTCCAGTGTATGAATCGTTTCAATTCCATTCATTCCGCGGGAGGCAAGTTGTCATTTCTAAATTGCTTACGTTATATTGGGTGAGAAATAATCGAACTTTAAGCTTCCTATTGCTTAATATTTCCGAGTCGGCATTCATCCTATACAGTTCCAATTCCATTCGTTCAGTGGGAGGCAAGTTATTATTCAATTCACGCAATTATGAGTTCCCCAAGCGCAAAAAAATCAATTAAGAGTGTCAATTGATCGCAATTCCAAAGGAGGATCCTGTCCTACTCTAACAAAAGGGGACACTCCAACAGCACTCCTTGGTAGAGTAACCCGCTCACGCTCGCAGAACACGGTGTCTACAAGCCACATGGCGCTGAATAAATTTCTTGCCGTCAGCGACAGGCTTAGCCAGTTTGAGGCAAAGATCAATACGCCACAGGTTGAAGATGTGACTTTATTCACCCTCAAGGTCCGTCGGGACCAGATCCTGTCTCTGTGGAATAAGGTCGAGGCCGAGTACGAGTTATGTTTCGCTGATTTAACCAACGAGGCAAGCAGTGAATATCTTCCGATCCTTGATGCTAAATACAGCTACTGCAATTCCGTTTACGAACGAACCACAGCCGTTCTAAGCGAACAAATTGAGCAGGCCTCGACTTTAGTGAGATAAACGACGCAACCTCCTGCTAATATTCCTAGGTCAAGAGGTTGCAATCTCCCACCTTGTGACACCGAGGTTTTCCATGAGGATTATTTAAAATGGCAAACTTTCCGCGATTGTCGTTTTGGGAACAGTCTTTGTCCAATAAATCGGAGATACCATCCAGGCAAGACATGAACACTTTTCTAAGCGAGCGTTATCGAACCCTAGAGGCGATTGAAGACGTCAAAACATCTTCTAGCACGCAGGCTGCGGTTAGGGCTGCTCAAATCAAACCCCCAAATAAAAGAGTTAGTTCATTTACTCCTGCCATAGCTCTTTAACGGCTATGACCTCCTCTCATACCTCCTGAAACGGAAAGCAAACTTGCCACCACGCTGAAAAAGCAAACCGCACTCACACTTGTCATACCTCCTTTAAAGGATCAACTATCACGGCTACCGTCACACCGACTAAAAGTCTTATTGTCTTATTTCACTTTCATCACTGCTGGCTTTAAGGTGCTTTAGGTCTATACGCGCTGTCACAGCACACAACTCATGTAATTGCTCGCCACTGTAGCTCTGAGACCAGCCCCTCAAGATCTCGGTGCGCAAGCAATTATGGTCACTCCTGAAATCTGAGGTTACGCTCTATATGGGCCTACCTAACTCTTTTAAGGCAAACATAACAGTAAAGTCTCGAACATCTCGATATCTGCTCCAAAGAAGAGCCAGTTGGTGAACGGTCCATTTACATCCAAAACAAGAAATTGTGTTTGAATTGCTTCGCGAGAGGCCATCAAATGCGTGAGTGTCCGAGCGCTCCTAGTTGTTTTACGTGCATAGGGCGACATCACACGCTGCTGTATAAAATCGACTCCACTTCAGCAGTTGCAACTCCAAATGCAACAGCACCAAGCTCCAATGCTATACAGTCCACTTCTGCATCAAACCTTCAGAATTATTTCGCATCTCTGGGAACATTTATTTCGGAGCGTCTGTTCAAAACGATTAAGATTCCATATCAGAGAATAGAAGCACGTGTTTCTGGTTTGAATCAAGCTATAGCAGGTCAAACTCGGAAACTTTGTCAGTTTAGTTTGGTCTCCCACCAGCGTCCTCGCATGTAAATTGAAACATCGGCTTATGTCCTGCCACATCTGGCGGAGAATTTGCCATCCTGCTCGGCGCCATCCGACGCTCTCAAGGATCCCTCATTTTCGAAAAGCTCGCAGATTGATGTCCTAATTGGCGCCGACATACTTCCATCAATTTTCCTGGGTGGTTTCCGTTCGAACATATGTAAGACACTCCTAGGCCAAGAGACGGTCTTTGGCTGAGTAATTACTGGGCCGATTCCTTCTTACACGACCAATTCCACCGCTTCGTTCTCCACTCAAATTTCTGTGGATTTTCTTCTTACTAGTTTTTGGTAGGTGGAGGATCTGCCGGCACGACCGGCTAAGGAATCCGACCAGACCCAGGAGTCTGGGAGATATATAGTTTCACTTCCGTTCCGTAATCCAAACCATATCACGCTAGGCCATTCCAGGTCCATAGCAATGTCCCAGTTCCTCAAAAATGAGAATCGTCTTAGAAAAGATCATCAGCGAAAATCCCATTACGATGCCGTGATCCAGGAATATTTGGACCTGGGTCACATGCGGCAAGTCATGGCTGATAGCAGTTCTCCAAACCTCTATCTTCCTCAGCATGCAGTGTTCAAGCCAGACAGTACAACCACACAAGTACGGGTAGTGTCCAACGCATCGAGCAAGACCACTAACGGTGTTAGCTTGAATGACGTTCTCCATCCTGGGCCAGTTCTCCAAACTGATCTAACCATCCAATTGCTAAAGTGGCGGTGCTTTCAATTCAGTGCCACTGACTTGGTCCATAATGAAATGTGGTGGCACGGACCTGAATGGCTAAGGTCGTCAAACTACAGCTGGCAGGTTTCCGCAATGCCTCCACCAGCGACAAATCTTGAGCAGAGAACCGTCAAGGTTCATGTAGCTACACAAAACCACCCTGACATCCTTATACGATTCTCCGATCTTGGTAAAGCTTTGCGCGTGATAGCCTACGCAATTAGGTTTATTAGGAGCGGCGGAACTAGGCGCGGCTGAGCTGGCAGAGGCCTTGGAAAGGGTAACTATTTCTACTCAGCGCAGCCAGTATGCCTCCTCAAGGGGCAGTCTCTCGCTTCTTCTAGCTCTATCCTCAATCTAAATCCGTTCATCGACAAGAACGGAGTTATTAGAGCTTGCGGTCGTGTCCAAGCCTCCGAGTCCATGTCCTACAACGAACGAAATCCAAGTTCACTGCCCGCCAACAGCCTGTTGGTGCGCCTGTTGGTGCGATTCACACATCGTATTTCATTACATGGTGGAAACCAGCTCGTCATTCGATTGATCCGGGAAAAGTATTGGATTCCCAAATTAAGAAATGTGGTGAAAGGCGTTATCCATTCGTGCAAGGTATGCGTTATCCATCGGAAGAAGATTCAGTCACAACTGATGGGTGATCTTCCTGCTGAGCGCGTCACCGCGGCATCCATAGCTTTAACCAAAGACATCCTCGAGGCCACGAAGACACAGGTCACAGTGGCTTACAGTCACCAGAACCTGACGTGGCGTTTCATCCTTCCAGGTGCCCCACACATGAGAGTGCTTTGGGAAGCGGGTGTTAAAAGCTTTAAGACTCTCTTCCATAAAGTTATGTGTACGGCCAAATAAACACATGAAGAGTTCGCCACTTTGCTATCCAGAATTGAGGCGTGTTTGACCTCCAGGCCAATTTCTCCGATATCAGAGGATCCGACAGATTCATTGGCATTAAGCCCCGGCCATTTCCTACTCGGCGGTCCTCTACTTTCAGTCGCTGAGCCAGATATTAAAGAGAGCGCTTCCTCAATCCTCAACCAGTGGCAGCGCCTCTAAGCCTTGAGCCAGCAGTTTTGTTCACGTTGGAAGGTCGAATATCTTCGACAAACGAAATAAGTGGCGGTTTCCTACAAAGGACCTAGAGGTTGGGGAATTGGTGGTTGTAAAGGAAGAAAATATTCCCTCCCACGAATGGCGACTCGCCCGGGTTCACAAAACGTATCCGGGTGCTGATAGCAGGGTCCGGGTCATAGACCTCTTCACCTCTCGTGGCATCATAAAGAGGCCTCTAACAAAAGTAGTCCTGCTCCCCAAGGAATCCGAAATCCTTTCCTCCTACGACTGCATAACCTCCAATCAGTAGAGACACATCCACTAATCCGTAAACATCTCGATCCAATTCGTATTCATTCTTTCCATTCATTCTTTTTCATTTCATCAGTCATCAATTTCATCCATTCGTAGCATGACGCCACGTCCACGCCGAGAAACTAGCCAAGCCAATGACCGCTGACGAACTCGAGTTATTGACTCCTACCGATGCCGAGTCTGCCGAGGCATCCACCCACTCAAGCCATGTGGACGTTCCTTGCGGTTGAGCGCGCGGAGAAGCGGTTGAGAAGCGGTCCATGCGAAGCAGTTTCTCGCATTAATGCTTCCCTAAAGAGGGCGTTCCACCTCACCAGCGTATCAATCGGTGCGGAGGAAGCCTGCACAGCGTTGATCCGCTCCCAGACGGTCCCAGATTTCAGCTTGACGGTGATCTTGAAGGTTGACCCCGACCTTCACCTGCGCACTCCGTCCTCGCCAATTGATCCACGCATCAAAGAAAAATTTGGTCACATTACCCTGGCTGATGGAAATTTCGACCGCCCAGCTACGATGGCAATCGTGCTTGGAGCCGATGTCTACTACGACATAGTGCGCATTGTAGTTCTGCCTAGCACTGAGGGTCTGCCAGTAGCGCACAATACTGTGTTTGGCTGGACGCAGTCGGGTTCCTGCCGATTCTTGTAGTCATACTGTCCTAGTGTCATAAGTTGTTGTAGGCCCCTGCCCGTTCCGAAACGCTAATGAACAACTCCTGCAGCTCCTCTATGCTGTGGTGTGAGGTTTTATTACCTATTCATAGGTTACAAAATTAAACTTAGAAATTATTAGCAGAAATTTACCACTCACGCTCTTTTTCCTTCACGGGCGCCTTTTTAACTAAACCCAAGCGAGTAGTTATCGCGAACTAGTCGATCGAACAATACTTA
>JAWNNM010002177.1:0-17858 GCA_035044965.1 Lordiphosa andalusiaca | reverse complement strand
CAAAGTGGCACCGAGCGAAAAGATCTTTGTCACCATCTCTATAGAATCTTTTAAGATAATGGGCACTAAAATATTACAATCTTTAAGAGTAGCGCTACTCAAGCCGGTGACCCTATTATCAAATAATGAAAAAGAAAAAGAAGCAATACTGTTTACATTCCATGACGATCCAATACAAGGAGGTCATACAGGCATAGCTAGAACATTAGCTAAAATAAAAAGGCATTATTATTGGAAAAACATGACACGAGATATATCAAATTATATAAGAAAATGTCCTAAATGCCAAAAGTCAAAAACGACCAAACATACAAAGACTCCATTGACAATAACTGAAACGCCACAAATGGCTTTTGACAGGGTAATTGTGGATACGATCGGTCCACTACCCAAATCCGAACAAGGAAATGAATATGCAGTAACCTTAATCTGCGATTTAACAAAATACCTTGTAGCAATACCAATCAAAAGCAAAAGTGCAAAAACAGTAGCAAAAACTTTATTTGAAGATTTTATTCTAAAGTACGGTCCAATGAAGACGTTCATTACGGACATGGGAACCGAATATAAAAATTCAATAATTGAAGATTTATGCAAAAGTTTGAATATCAAAAACATAACTTCTACCACACATCATCACCAGACTGTAGGTACCGTGAAGCGAAGCCACAGAACACTTAATGAGTTCATCCGGTCTTACATCTCAGTTGACAAAACAGATTGGGATGTATGGTTACAATACTTCGTATATTGCTTTAACACAAAGAGGGGGTTGTGTGTTGTGGCACATGACTATTGTCCATATGAGTTAGTTTTTGGTAAAACTTCAAATTTACCTACACATTTTAATATTATAGATAAGATACAACCATTATATAATATAGAAGACTATGCTAAAGAATCGAAATTTAGACTAGAACAAGCATTTAAGAGAGCTAGATTAATGTTAGAATCCCATAAGCAAAAACAAAAAATTAACTACGACAAAAATACCTTAAATTTTGATTTAAAAATAGATCAGGTTTTATTGAAAAATGAAACAGGACATACAGTCATGCTCCCATTTTTGCTTTCGCAAAAACTTTGCGATTTGATCACCAAATCGTAAAAGTTGGTGCTCCGACATTAGGAAATCGCAAAGTTTTGCCGTTTTTAAACCGGCGACATCTGAGTCCGTGAAATGAAAAGTAAATGCAAAATATAGGTTGATGCACAAACAGACAGCCCACGGAACTATTTTTATTCAGTTCTCTAATCTATTTAGATTTGTCTTACGGACTCTCCCACTCAATTCGCACTAAGGCAATGTTTTAATCAATTATTTAATAGAGACACACAAAATTGAGCGAGATGGAAAACTGCTCACAAAAACAACAATTTGCGATTTGGCCATGGTATATATCGATATATGACTATCGATAGCATGAGTAGTGGCGCTCATCAGCTGTTTTTGTTATGTGAAATGACACAAAACAAGTTGGGAATGGAACATTATCGATGAAAAAAACTGGCGAGTTTCGGAGCGCTCTAAATTGAAATCGTACGAATTTGCTGAAATCGTAATTCGCAAAAATACGTGAAAGCCGGAGCATGGCTGATAAGCTAGATTTTAAATATACTGGACCCTATCAGGTAGAAAGCATAGAAGAAAATGAAAATATAATTATTTCAAATAATAAAAATAAGAAACAAACAGTACATAAAGATAGGTTAAAAAATTTTATTTTATAATCACTATATTGCTCTTATAAATATTTCAAGTATGGCCATACATAAAATAAGAACAATAATTAGAATAAACAAAATATACACAAAAAAAAACAAATTTTAATTAATATTATCGGATTCGAAAAAAAAAATATATAAAAACACAAAAAAAATTGTTTTCCTTTATATTATATATATAAATATACTATGAAAATAACTTCATATAATTACAATATTTATATACAAACTATGACCCAAGCAGTGCCCGGTAATATGACCGCTCTTGAGTGCACTGGGCCTGGACATTGCTGAGTCGGCATATTTGACATGCGCGACGGCTTTGTCACCAAGTGAACATAATACTCTCTCTCTGCCGCGGCGACCCCTCGCCATCTTTACACATTTATATACATTTATACATAAGCGTCGACCGCTGCTCTGCCGGCGTCACTGGCGTCGCAGCTGCGCGGTTTTTAGCTATATGCAAAACTGTAACAGAATTAAGAAATATAAAATAAAGATATGTCAAGAAACGAGGTTGAACTTCTTCTGTAGAACACTTTAATAAATTTAATATAATAAATCAATACACTACACAGGAGCTGAGTAGTGCCGAACCAGCGGAAGCTTTACGATCGCTAGTTATCGCTACCCAACAGGCGCACTACTCAGAAAAATACCGCTACCTTTGAAACAAGAATACTCTTCCAAGAACGAGCCCCATCATGAATTTAAATAACTTTCTTGGCCAAAGAGGCGAGCTTAGAGCATGTTGCCGTGTTAGAGCATCCGAGTCCACGACATCTAGCTATGGTCTCTCCTTCGTGTCTGCTGGCGCGCCTGCTGGTTCGATTCACCCATCTTATATTTATACATTTTGGAAACCAAATGGTCGTTCGTTGGATCCGGTCAAACTATTGGATTGCCAAACTACGAAACTTCGTGAAGGGTATGCTCACCGCGTGTAAGGTCTGCGTCATTCAAAAGAAAAGACTCCAAACTGAACTTATGGGCGATTTACCGGGGTAGACTTAGCTGGCCCCTTCGGGGTACAAAGCTTCACATTTAGAAGTTACCTCCGACCTGGCGAACGAAATATTTGTGGGAGCCTTCGCTCGATTTGGGTCTAGATGAAGTCACACCGACAATGGTTAAAACCATAACTGTTAAATAATGATAATCGAAATCATTAGATATTTGACTACTTTTTTTAAAACTAAAAAAAAACATTAAATTACGATCATTTTCAGATTTTCTCGATTACTAATTGTTTACAATTATAAAATATCAATAAATAGTCGGGATTATTTGTGATTATCAAAAATAATCCAAAAAAAATCAAAACAATTCAAAAATAAGATTACTCTTGATAATTCTTGTTTATTTTTGATTATTTTCTACATTTTCAAATTGAAAAACTCTAGTCTTTATGGTCTCCTAAATATCATATAAAAGGCCAAAGCTATGTAGGGAGAACGCCAAACAGTTTGGGCGCACGAAAGTCATTTATAGCGAGAGTGGATCGTAAAAACGAAATAGTGTGCTAAGATAGCCGAAAAATGCCAAAACCGCCAAAAATTCAACATTTGGTATTGTTTGGAGGTACGGTCACACCTTTCCCAAGCTCTTATTTGTGTACAAATAAACTTTATTTGAATTTGAAACCAAAAAGATCAGCAATTTCTTATTATATTTAATTCCCTAACACTAAAAATGGACATTTATCTATATTATAATACCCAAAATTATTCCAAGACATTTTTATCCTCGTTGGCCCGGGCAAGCAACAACTCTGTTGCAGGTCTTTCTGCAGTGCAGGCAGGTCTTTCTGTATTTCTGGAGTCATTTTATTGAGCAAACTGTCCCAAAACTGAAGGGCGGGCAGGTTTGCCAAGGGCGGTTCAGTGGCACCACATGCAATTGCTCCAAAAACTGGCCGACCGCACCTGCTAGTTTCCCCCTATTTGATGCCAAAAATAATGAATTAGATTCGGTTGGTTTAGTCATTAAGTACGCGATACGTGCATATGAGCGATTTTCTCTTTCTCATGAAACTCATGTTCCCAAACAAAACTCGAACAGCTGTTCAATAAAATCCACACATTGAGAAAGAGCGGCAACGCCACGTAGTCCGATTGGATTTTACTACCTCTTTGTTTGTTTGTCTTCGTACACAACGTAAAACGGCTACTGTCATACTTTTTTCGATCGATTTGCATTGTCTGTTTTGTATTGAGATTTTCGTTTGCGAGCCCTTTTTTGCGTTCTCCGAACGGAGCTTAAACAAAAACAAACAGCTTAGATTCCAATCTGCATATTCTGCATGGGAGTGGATGCATGTAGCTTACCAATAGAGCTGCCTGACAAATATGATATTTGGGAGAGCATAATAGCCTAGTTTTTTCATTTGAAAAGGTAGAAAATATTCAAAAACAATCAAGAATAATCAGTAGTAAACTTATTTGTTTTGTTATTTGTTCAATTGTTTTCATTTTTTTTGATTACCTTTGATAATCACAAATAATCCCGACTATTTTTTGATAATTAATTAGTACTCAGATATTTTTTTACAGGTGGATTTTATAACCATTACAATACTTTTTTATAATAATCTAATTGATTACTAATCGTAGTCGAAATTTAACAGCTATGGTTAAATCTTTGCTGGAGCTTCCAAAGCATTATCAGCTGACTTCCTCCAGGCTCCAAAGACCCACTTACCGCTTACAGCCATCAAAATCTAATTTGCCTGTTTATTTACCCCGGATCACTTCATTTGGAAGCTCTCTGGGACTCTGAATTAAAAATTTTCAAAACGCTCTTATACAAGCCCGAGGGTTCCACAAAATTCACTCTCGAAGAGCTGTCGACACTCCTCACAAAAATTGAAGCATGATTGAATTTTCCAGGCATGCAAACCGGTTCTGAGCTGAACCGGTTTTGAACCGAACCGAACAGCTTATTCCCGCTGGTGAACCGAACCGCAAACCGAACCGGCTTCCTTTCAGAATTTCTAAACCGAACCGAAAAACCACAAATAAAACGGTTCGGTTCGGTTCAGTTCTTTGACGTGTTTTAACGGGAATTGCTTTCCTCTAGCCAATGATTTTGATTAATTAGGAAATTTGAATCGTTTCCCGAAGATAATTTTCAAACATTTCGTTCGACCCCTTACATATTTAGCATTGTCGGATCGATATAACTTTTAAGGATGACCTGAAGAGAATTTTACAAGTCTTCTGCAATTTCCCGCCGATCTCTTAATTTACCTGTCATCAATCTAAATTTGTTTCTCCATTAGATAACATTTTCAATTTTCTGTGGTACTTCTTAACCTTAATTCAATCTTAATCTGCCAATAAATAAGGGCATTCCTCCAGGAACTGATAGACGAGTCCTGGGAATCCGACATAAAAATCTTTGCAGATTGCTCTAAGGATTTTAAAGATATTCGAATGGATTATAGGAATCAAATTTCAAAAATGGTCGAATAGCCACTTCACCGAAATCATATTTTATGTGCCTTTGTGAACCACTGAACCGAACCGAAACCGGGGTTCATTTAACTCCAAAAACCATGTTATGAACCGAACCGGCGGTTTAGAAACTGTGCGAACCACTGAACCGAACCAGTACATACTTTCGAGTGGTTTGCATTCCTGGAATTTCAGCCTATATTTCTTGGCGTATTTCTATTCTTTCGGACTATTATCCGGTTGGCAAGCCAGGCTTTTCTGGAAATCTAACTGGACTTCCTAAAAACACCACAGAAAGCACGAACACGTGATCATTTTCGCAGCGCAGCTGCGCTGAGTAAGCGGTTTTACAAAACAAAATTGCACTTTAAAGAAGTCAGATTTGATTATTTAAAATGCAATTTTAAGTTGAAGGTATTTGATTTAAATCCAGATACTAAGAGTTAATTTAATTGCCAAATGTTTCTTGTGAAATTATCATAACCGATTTGATTTTTCTTTCGTATTTCGTGAACGTATTTTTAATGTTTAGTTGAAGTCTTAGATGTGGTCCCACAAAATTCCACAATAGGTTTGTATGTCACTGTATTTGCCTTACTATTAAGGTAATTAATGCGTTAAAGACAGCTGCAGTTTATTTGCAGAGTTGTGTATAATTGTGTTGTATACTAACGTCGTCTTACGTTTTCCAAGTTTTGCAAAACTATTAATTATTATTAAACAATTTTTGTTTGGTTTTTCATTTTGGTGGGCCATCTTATAAAGCTGTGTTTGTGCGCCTTTATATTCATACCCTGTTCCCATTAAAAATCGGATCTGTCCGATCTGTCTATCTTCTATAGTTCCGGAGATCGATGCGTTCAGACAGACGGACAGAGGGACGGACGGACAGACGGACATGGCTATATCAACTCGGCTGCTTATGCTGATCAAGAATATATATACTTTATGGGGTCGGAAACATTCCTTCTCCCTGTTACATACATTCGCACAACTTCATGATCCCCCTTTTCCCATTTTCAATGGGAACAGGGTATAAAAATTTGGATGACGGTGCTAGACGAAAAACACAAATCGGTGTTGGTCATGTACAAACTCAATGAGGTTGACACCGATAACATTATCGATATGAGGATTAAGGCCACAGCGATGTTGGAAAGACTGGACAGGAAGCAGCGTCTGCAAGATCTAAAGGATGCAAGGCCAACTTCGACCTTGGCAGCTGTGCAATCTACAAAAATTATGCAGACACCGCAATTCTCAGAAAACCCAGACGAGTGGCTGCCATTCCGCCAATTATACGAGCAACTAATACAAAATAATGCTGATATTAACGAGGTTCAGAAGATCAATTATTTGAAGTCGTATCTCAAGGGAGAAGCTACAAAGTTAGTAGGCCATTTTCTCCAGAGCGATGCTGCAAATTATAAATTGGCCTGGGATTTAGTTTACAAGCGGTATGAAAATACCATAAAAGTGATCTCTCCCCATTTCGACGAAATTTTGGATCTGCAACTTTTACGAATGACATCTCAAGAGGATATACGCGTCTTTATGGATGCCGTAAAAAATTGATTAATGAAGTAGACGTAATTTTTGCTCATCTTCTCCTGAGGAGATTCTCACCGGAGGCTCTTGAACTCTACGAGCAGCATATTAAAACAAAGAACCGGGAAATCCAGTCATAAAAAGATGTGATGGAATTTATTGAGCCCCTATTTAACTTAGTGAGCCCTTTGCCAAAGGAAGTGGTTATGATACAATCACAACAAAGAAGTTGCCGAATCTGCTCTATTAATGGGCACGACATATTGAAATGCCAGAAGTTTAGAGAATTGGCGACTGTAAAACGAAATTAGTTTGCCAGAAAACATAGCTTGTGCTATCGCTGCTTTGGTGCACATGGTATGATAGACTGCAAAAAATCTTGGAAATGCGTCAAATGCAACAGAAACCACAACACTTTGCTTCATGAGGAAGCAAAAAAGGAGAGTGTAAACTGCCTTAAACAAGAGAACGGGCAGGATCTCTACTCTATACTCTACTAGCTACAGCTCTGATAAATGTCAAAGATTCGACTGGCAATTATCAAATATTAAGAGCACTTATGGATGGAGGATCGCAAGGGACAATCATATCAGAGGAAGAGGAATTTAAGACAAGCACTGAGGCATTGGCGTTGTCAAAATTACAGAGAGTCTTGCCAATCAACAATATTGACATTGACATCAATAAGGACTGGAAAAATTGTAGTCTTGCCGATCCCAACTTAAACAAGGCCAGCAGGAGAGACCTCATTGTTGGCGCAGATGGATGGCCCAGGTCAAAACTTTTAAATGATAGTGGATAGTGTCGGGAAACATTTCCAGGGCCAAACCAAATATAATCATCGCTGCAGCAAAAACCATTACCAATGATGATCTTGAGAGATTCTGGAAACTGGAAGAGGAGGAAAATATTAAAACGATCGAGGAGTCCAGCTGCGAAGATCATTACAAAAATACGACTACAGTGGATACTGATGGACGCCTTGTTGTATCAATCCCCTTTCTCAACGAGCTTGAGCTAGAAGACTCGCGCAGACAAGCACTACCAAGACTGATGTAAATGGAAAAACGGTTAAAAAAGGATAAAAACATTTTCCAACAATACAAAGCATTCATGGAAGAGTACCTACGGCTGGGGCATATGGTGGAAGTAAAAGCGAAAGGTCAAGGAAAGTACTAAATGCCACATCAAGCAGTCATTCGACCTGACAGCCTAACCACGCAACTAAGGGTGGATTTTGATGCCTCTGCCAAGTCAAGTAATGGACTCAGCTTAAAAGATGTAATGGCCATAGGGCCGAAGATTCAAAAGGATATTTTCGACATTCTGGCAAATTTGCGATTTTGGAAATATGTAATGACTGCTGATATTGAAAAGATGTACCGGCAGATCAAAATCAAAACAGAGGATCAGGACCATCAATACATTGTATGGAGAGAAGATCCAAAGGAGCCAATTCGTAAGTTCAAATTGGGCACCGTGACATATGGAACGTCAGCTGCTCCATTTCTGGCAGTGCGCTCATTGCAGCAACTGGCTGATATTCGCTGCCAGAATGATGAGGCATTAGCTAAGATGATGTGATGACTGGAGACAACGCTGTTGAGGGATGTATCGAATCTCAACAAAAACTTCGGAATGTGATGCAGAAAGCTAGCATGAACCTAAGGAAATGGATCGCCAATGACGAAAATGTTACTGCTTTGATCGAAAATACAAGCAAAGTCGACAAATTCACGATAAAAAAGACGAATTAGTTAAAACATTGGGTCTACATTGGGACCCATCAAACGATATCTTCACCTTCAGCGTCAAAATGCCCTTGCTGGATCGGATAACAAAGCGCTCTGTCTTGTCACAATTGGCAAGGATATTTGACCCACCTGGATGGCTTACACCCGTAACCTTACAAGGGAAGAGTTTTATCCAAGAGTAATGGAAATGGACACTCTCTTGGGATACAGAACTCGATTGAGTGACTGGAAGGATTTTGTAATGTACAATTCCTGCCTCTTTTATTTTACCAAATTTTAAAATCGTAACGGTCGGCTTAAATGACTAACTGACATTTAGTCTATACCCAACCAGTGGTGATCCCGATAGCAACTGCACGCTCAGATGATCGAAAGCTCTGCTTGCATTGGTCGGCCTTCGTTAACCTTTTCAAAGGCAAAGCTCTGGCAATAGGTTAGCTGGCATACCGAAATTCAGGCTTTGTTATTTTCCACTTGAACCATAACCACATACAGACGTCTCGCTGCTAAAAAATTTTCTGCCCAGCACATGGCATTGAGTAAAATTTAAAAGTAGAAAATAATCCTTTAATCTCAGCCATCCAGAGATATTGTTTAATTTGTATACAACAATTCAGACTGGCTTTTGATATTTTTGGGCAGGGTAAGTTAAAAGTTAAAGAAAATCTTTAATTTTTCAACCGAAACCAAAATTTGAAATTTTCAGACCCACCCAGAGAGGAAAATCCGGCCACTGCTGAGGGGGCTTCAATCTCTCTTGTTTGCCCAGCAACAGCGGAAAATTTGTTTTGTTCTCGGTCCGACCAACTCTTGGCCTTGACAGAAAATTTTCCTCAGGAGCCAAATCATTATCTTCAAATCATTGCCGGCAACTAGACACTGATGGAGCTTGTCCCAGCACATTTTATTAATTTGCTGGCAGCCGCACCCCCCAACATCGCTGAAAAACTAGTGCAGTGCAGTGAAGATTTGTGCCAAAGTCTCTATGTTCATCCAGACACCGAAATGCATAGTTTTTTGATAAATTTTTTTTGCTTCATTGCTAGCGATTGTTGGTTAAATTCATTTATTTTGTTTGAGTGGATAAATGCAGTGCAACCATAAAATCATAAAACTACATAAACCAAGCAAGGAGTGTGCAAAAGTCTCTGCCTAAAAATCTAAATAAATACATTTATACATATTTACACGCACGCCCTCCGCCCACGCATTTGTATCACTGCTCGACAGCATTTTTCCCCAATTCACCAAACCATCTTTTTCTAAAGTATTTTGGCCCGCTGAGCACGAAAATCGACATGAAAACAATCTGTCGAATCGTTATCGAGATATTTTCGATAAACTGTTTTTTCGATTTTTTCAAAAGTTATTTAAATCTCATAACTTTTTTGAGAAGTTTTAAAGAAGTTGAGAAGTTTTAAGTCAATTAAGAAAGAAGAAACCTGACGGAAAGTTTCGTTTTCAGAAAAATGTGATAGGATAGCTATAGGCCCAAATGTAGAAATCAAAACCTTAACTTTTTCAAAATTTAAAAAATTATCGAAATTAAAGTGCTTAAATATGCAAACTGATAAACAAAATTAATGTTTTTTTTAAATTCAAAAATAATAGTATTTTATTAACTTCAAGAAAAGCCTTCATACACAAAAATCCGACATGAAATGGTTTATTTACATTTTTTGGTGAAATGGGGCAGACTCACAAGTTTCATCACTAACTCAGCATTTTCAAAAACCAAGTGGAATTCATTTGGATGATTAATTTGAGACTCAAAAAATTAAACAAAAAATAACATTTCATGTCGATTTTCGTGCTCAGTGGGCCAAAATACTTTAGAAAAAGTTGGTTTGGTGAATTGGTGGAAGATCGACATCGAAGATCTGTACGCGTGTGCTAAGTAAGTGCTACATTATACAAGGAAATCGATCACATCAACATATACATACATACCAACATCATAAAAATAATTTATAATTTTCACATTTCATACATACACACATCGCCACAAACATACATACAAGTGCACTAATACAACCATACAAATGTTTAACAACCCAGTCGAACTTTGCGTCATGTGATGAGAAAAATCCGTACATCAGGTGGCATGAAATTTCACCCAAATAGTCTGTACATGATTTTTTTTTGCATGAAATTAGTCCTTCATATAGCATGAAAAACTCACACGTAATTTTCTCAGGTATTCGTAAGGCTAAAAGTGATGTGCAGACTTTTCGGAATCGGGTCTTACTTTTTTCGTCGTCGGGCATGTAAACAATAATGTGTAAAAGACACGAAGGCAAACCCGAACGACCCAACCGATGGGCAAACGATGAACCAAAAATTGTCCATTCAGTTCGGTTTTTTCGATTACCCGAGAAAGACGTAATGACAGTGAATAATAATAATAGTTAATTAATTATAAACGCGCAATATATCTTTCTGGAATGTTGGTAAGTATCAGAATAAATTCAATACTTTTATGAAATATTATTATCACGAATAAAAAAAAAAGTGGTATTGTTTCATTTATTTTCATAAAACAGCCATAAACAGCAGTAACTATCACAGCTGCAACAACATCTAACAAGGATGGCACCATGGCGTCCATCAATAACAATTAAGTGGTAGGCTAACTAAATATTGTTGGTTTGTATATTAAATAATTATTGTTAATAAGATGTCAAAACAAATTTAAGTCTTATTTATTTAATTATGGGGTGAAATATATGAAAAACTCAGGGGTTTGTCAGCGAACGTCTCATGTCTTCCCACCTACGATATACAATGTAAGTACATCTGGAGTACAAAGAAAGTAAAGAACCCGAAGGCTATTGATGACGTCACCCAAACGGAAACCGTTGAAACCCCTGAGTTTTTCGGCGTTTCCATTGTAAAACAAAGCCGAAGGCTCAGGTTTTGTCGTGAAAAGTAAGCATGAGAAAGTACTTTTTTTCATGATGAAAAGTCCGACTGGGTTTTTACCTTCTTTGTTTGCTCAGTTAATTACACACACACACACACAGAAAAATTATAAAAGTTTATAAAATAAATGAAAATATCATAAAAAAAAAGTAACTAATTAATAATTAAAATAAAAATAAATAACACAACCTATGAAAAAAACTACAAAAATTTAGAAGCAGTTTAAAATCGCATAAAATAACCACTGTACATACCAACATTTTGGCGATCATATACAAACATACACATATATATGTACATGGTGCAATTTTTAACATTCAAGTCCTGGCAAAACTTAAACCAAACCATCATCGACTTTGGAGGCCTTCATCATTACATGAATGGGTAAGTGAACCACCTACGTATATCCATTGATCATTTCACCATGACCTATCCCAAAGAAGGACAGCATAAGCAGGACAAAAATAAAGTACAAACATTTTTGGTTTTGATTAGCCTAGCTTGCTATCACATAAGCCGAGCTGGCAGATTCCAGTTAGCCGCGCTATCACCTTGCTTATGCTTTCGCTCTTTGCATTTGCTTTGATCCTAAATTTTCGTTTAACTGCTGTGTGTACAAACCTTAGTAAATCATCATCGTTTACATGAATTTGCATAGTTCTTTTGAAAAGTATGCGTACACTCACGTATATAAAATACTTTAAAAAATCATAAAATTTAAATTTCGCACAATGAAAAATCACATTTCATTCCTTTAAATCGAAGCATGCATTTACCCACAGTTAAATCATTTAGCATAGAATCTTGAAATCATAAAAAAAAATTATTTGTTTTTAAAATAAATTCTTGGATTGACGAGCACACCTACAAAGCAATGGACACAGTTGCGCTTACGCTTACAGACACTCACACAAATCAACCCAAAAAGCACGTTTATCATTTACTGTTTAAGCCAACAGGAAGAGCCAAATGAGCATCACTGAGGTGACCGCTCTCCTTTTTTTTTACTCTTACTCTCTCTCTCTCTCTCTCTGAGACAAACTCATCATAGGATTAAGATCCCAGTACCTCTAATGTTTCATGTAGCTTGTAAATCAATTCATGCAATCCCTTTGAAGTGAATAGTTGAGAAAGTATAAAGTGAAAATAACCCCCACTACGCCTTATTACTTTTGGAAGGAAGAAAATTGGATTTGAGCATCAGCAGTCACCCCCCGACACAACATTTGGTCCTCACGAGCCGGATTGAAGCCAGACAACCTGGCTGCCCCCTACTTTTTGATTTGGAGGAAAAAAGATAAGTCAAAACCATATTTTTTCTCCTTGCATATTTCCTCCATTGTATGCCATTATTTATATGTACATACTCCCACACATACATATATAATTCCACTGGAAAGCAGCTAGAAATTTTTGTCCGATCCGCTTTTCCTCAACACAATAAGATAAGATTATCAATTTGTGGTGATTTTTTGTGCAATCACACCTACGACCAAACATTCATACACAACATTATACACAATATTACACACGGAATTACAAACTAAAATTACATTGATCTGGAGTATTTGCGGAGGCTTTATTTCGTTTTTTAACTTCACTGCAAGTGAGTGCAAACATACATTCACAGTCCCAAGTACATACATATATATGCCCTGGCCACCGCAATAACTGCAGCACAAATCGTTTAAACATATACAAAATACACATATACAAACACACGCATATACACACAACACATTATTTACACTTATTACACGCATGCACATCATAATTATTGCCAATTCAATTCATCCATATATATATCAACAAACAACAAACATTTCTGCATACTAATATAAATAACCAAATCACTTATCGCTCACCGATAACACCAAATTGGATCAATTTACAAACTAAGACGTTTCCACTGCCAGCATTAACACAGCGTACTCATCCTCGCTCAAATAAAAAAAATATTATATTAAGAAAAAATATATTCCTGGGTAATATCATTTCCAGATCCTGAATAACATAATAAAAAACCAATCCATTTTTTTCCAAATTAAGTGGGTCAGAACGTGTACCCAAGAAGCTGTTAACAGTCCCACACGGTCGCATATTGAGGCGAAGCACTTCGTCATCTCCAATCCCACGAACAAAGGCAAGTCCAGGCTTATTACAGGGCAAAAGCAAGACCGAGAAAAAGCCAGAAAAAGTCTCATCCCCCAGCCTAAGAACTAGATCCACGGTAAAGAAGCAGTCTGTCCACACCATGGCTTTGGTCAAATTTATTACCTTTTCCGATAAACTTAGTCAGTTTGAGATGCTTACGAATAGTCAAGAGGCCACTGAAACGACTCTATCAGCCATGCTCCCATTTTTGCTTTCGCAAAAACTTTGCGATTTGATCACCAAATCGTAAAAGTTGGTGCTCCGGCATTAGGAAATCACAAAGTTTTTCCGTTTTTAAGCCGGCGACATCTGAGTCCGTGAAATGAAAAGTAAATGCAAAATATAGGTTGATGCACAAACAGACAGCCCACGGAACTATTTTTATTCAGTTCTCTAATCTGTTTAGATTTGTCTTACGGACTCTCCCACTCAATTCGCACTAAGGCAATGTTTTAATCAATTATTTAATAGAGACACACAAAATTGAGCGAGATGGAAAACTGCTCACAAAAACAACAATTTGCGATTTGGCCATGGTATATATCGATATATGACTATCGATAGCATGAGTAGTGGCGCTCATCAGCTGTTTTTGTTATGTGAAATGACACAAAACAAGTTGGGAATGGAACATTATCGATGAAAAAAACTGGCGAATTTCGGAGCGCTCTAAATTGAAATCGTACGAATTTGCTGAAATCGTAACTCGCAAAAATACGTGAAAGCCGGAGCATGGCTGTATATGCTCTCAAAGTTCGTCGAGATCGAGAAAGCCTTTGGGAAAAAACTGAGGAGGAGTACGAAAGGTGTTCAAAGGCCCTAGATCAAGAGAGTAGCATTGGTGATCTCCAGTCTAATAATAATAATAATAATAATTTTATTCAATGACCGCTTTACAAACTCAAATATTATTTAGTGTAAGATGAAACAATCTCATTTTGAATAGCTTAAATGTTAGATAAATATGTGTGTAAAAATAAAACTAAAGTAACCGAATTGGTTGCATGAACCGTCCGTCGGCCAAGAACACTTTGCCTCACCCCGCCCCCGCTTACTACGCCTGACTTCCCTGGTCGTCCCAAGATATCAGACCGTTCAGCAGTACGGGCTTTGACTAATGCGCTTGCGATTTACTGCTGTTTTTTATTCTCTCGTTGTTATAGCTGAACCCTATAGTGTTTCCAAATTCTCTTTTCTATAAAGCATGGCTTTTTTTATGAAGAGTACCAGTCCCTCCCAGTTATCGTTGTGTCAATCGTCTAGGATATCATGTAGTTCCTCATTCGCAAAATATGGTTTACCCAGGGTCGCCCATCTGTGATCTTTAAGCCTAGGATATCTTCCCAAAAAGTGAGTCAAATCCTCATTTTCTCCGGTATTGCAAAGTGGACAAGGCATGTGTACCGATCTGTTGTACTTTCATCACCCATGAGATGTTGCTGGTTGCCAGGTGTTGCAGTTTTAGGGCAGCTGTATGGTCGAGGTAACTGTAGATTCTTGTTTGGCTGGACCCTTTCCTCGTCGTCCGTTCCGCATGCGTCTTTTGTATAAGGGCTTCCACAATAGTAATTATCATCGAATTCCATTCTTCCACAGATCGTATTCCACCTTTCCAGTTGATAGCGAGAGGAGCGCATATCTTATCCAGCTCTTGTACCCAAAAAACGTTTTTTCTTTTAATTTCGGATGTTAGAATGTGCGGCAGTCGACTCTCCCCATAGAAGAATAGGGGTTTCCCTAGGTACCCAAGGTGTAAATCTAAGGTATAATAGTGTGCATCATACACGCAAGGCTCCAAGGCTAGAGCGTATCCTGGGTGGCCATTTCGGTGACAGAGAACTCTTCAGCCCAATTGGTACCTCTCAAATACAATGGAACAATACCGAAATCTAAGTGCTTAGAGTGTACTTTAAGGATTTGTATTCCATTTGCTTCTGACATTTCATGCGAAACTCCAAACTTAGAAACGCTTTTTTTGACGCCGACTAACATGCCTCCACTCGCTCTTCCAAATCTTGTTCTTCTCTCCGCTGGATTCCAATAAGTATTAAAATTACCAATTGCACCAATTACATTTATTGAGTCGTTTTTAACGAAAACCTTACAACTGCTGTTTAAAGCTGTTAACTCCTTTTTTAGCTGCAGTTTTTTTTTTTAATCTTGGTTGGTATTTATTGGATCTTCTCTTAAAGAGACTAACAATAATTTTTCAAATCTTAATCTAGAAACTATTTTAAAAACTATCCCCTATTGGAGGTAGTTTGTGTTCTACGGCCCTTCAAGTCAGTTGCTGGGTTGGTAGGTCGTTTCTTCGGAGACGAGAATGCGTTGCCAGCATGGTGAGAGATTTAGCAAGTTGGTTTGGGTGGGCAAGAAGCTTCTCAGAATATTTGCGCCTAAGTTCCTCTATTTCAGTTTCAACCAGTGGGATGCTAAGGTCGTTGTGAAAACAATCATTGCGAATGTACCATGGCGCTCCAGTGATGATTCAAAGGATTCTCGACTGTGATCTTTGGAGGATATCCACGCTGCTCGCACAAGCATTTCCCAATAGCTGCAAGCCATAGGTCCAGAAGGGCTTTATGATGCTCTTGTACAGTAAGACTTTATATTCCAGCTTTAGAGGGGAACGGGAGTTAATTAGCCAGTGAAGGCTGATGGTCTTAAGCTTTATCTGAAGTTTTTTTGAGTCTATCGGGCCTGTTCCGGTTTTCACATAATTCTTCGATTTCAAAAGAAAACCAAATCGAACGATTTTGTTTTAGCTGTTCTGGTATTCGAACGATTTGCATTCGATTTGCAATTCGAATGTTTCATTTCCAAAATGTTTCCATTGACTACTTTTTCACCTCAATCAGCTGGTGGAGCGAAACAACAAGAAAACAAACACGCGGCTAAGTCGAAGAAGTTAATAGAACTTTAATATAACTGTTTAAAATGTCGATTTTATTTTTAATGGCATCTTATGAACGTAAACGGAGGCAAAAGACTTATGTACTTCGGAAAAACCGGCAACGGCGAGCAGCAACATGCATAATGGATCTTTCTGAACATCAGTAAGAGCTGCATTTGTTAACCTAACAGCACCTTATTTCATGTGCCACATAATTTTAGATTTATACAATCCTATAGAGTTGATAAGCGGACCTTTTCAATGCTTCTAAACAGGATTGGTCTCGAGTCAAATCATCCTTTAATCCCGAAGTCAACTCAATTAGCTGCTGTGCTGAGGTTTTTGGCCACTGGGTCATATCAACTAGGAGTCGCCAAAGATCATGAAGTAAACGTTGGAAGAAGCACGTTTTCTAAAATACTCCATGAAGTGATTTGCCAAATCGAAAAGACTATTTGCGCCGAAAATATCCGAATTCAATGACAGACGAGCAAATCACAGAATCCAGAAGCTATTTTTGTTCAAAATTCAGGATACCAGGCGTAATTGGATGTGTAGACGGCACTCACATAAAAATAATCAAGCCAACGAAGGATGAATCACTTTTTATGAACCGAAAAGGATATTTCAGTCTAAACGCTATGTTTGTAAGTAATCAAGCAACTCAAAATTGGCCAGTAGATGCACAATTTACTGTTCTCCCTTCTAGGGAAGTGGAAATGGAAACTTTTTTATCTTAGCTGATTCTGCCTACACTCTTGAACCCTTTGTTCTGACACCTTATAGGAGTCCAGAAAGCCAATCCATTCATCACGCCTTCAACCTAAAGCATGCTGCTGCCCGAAACATTGTTGAGCGAACTATTGGACTTTTAAAAAGCAGATTTCGATCCATGCAAGGCACTCTTTTTTACGAGCCACGATTTGTTTGCAGTCTCATTAATGTCTGTTGTGCACTGCATAATATTTGTCGTAGAGGCAACGTACCAATGCCAGATGAAATTGCTGGTGGACCGCAGCAGCATAATAGTACAATAATTGAAAATACAGAGAGTTTTGAAGAAGACAATCAGAATGGCGCTTCAATAAGGGATGAAATAGCCCAAACATTTATTTAAAAACAAAAACTATAAATAAAATTAAAAAACAGTTCATATGTGACTTCTTTTGGCTTTTGATGAACTTTTATCATTGCATTTCATTTCACTAATGCAATATTGCCTTGCCTTCATTGGCTAGTTAGACTTCTGAATTTCCACTTAATTAATTTTGTCCTCTCCTAATAGAGAGTTGAGTTTTCGTTCCTTCAGCTTAAGGACTTGCGAATTTGTCACGTTTGCTTCACCCAAAATCTTGATTTGCTCCTCAGTATTTTTGTTTAGTTGCTCGATTCCTAGGACGACTT
>JAWNNM010002176.1:0-19744 GCA_035044965.1 Lordiphosa andalusiaca | reverse complement strand
AAAAAATTTGCTCTCATTTTTTTTACAGAAGGCTGCTAAAATTTCTCACACACGTGATAGAATCATGCGTGTGAAAAATGTTCGTGTTAGTTTCATGAAAAAAATAATTATTTTCTTATGAAAAAAAAATGTTAGCACGTGTGAAAATAAACATTTTTTACACACTGAAATTTTTCTTTGTGTTAATTTTTCGCGTGTTAAAAATAATGTGTGTTAATTTTCGAACCCTGCTTGCTACAAACAAGATTTGGGTTCATCCACAGCGGAACTGGTTTACGGAAGGCATATCCGCCTACCAAATGATTTTTATGACGATTTGGATAAACCTATCAATCCACATGATTTCGCCATTAAGTTCCGCGAGCAAATGCGTACTGTACGTCCACTGCCAGCAGCTCACCACATCAAAAAGAGTATGTTTATCCACAAACACCTCGCCGACTGTTCACATATCCTTCTAAGAACTGATGCAGTAAGGCAACCTTTGGAGCCGCCTTATACTGGTCCTCATGAAATAGTCGAGCAATCAACAAATCGGGTATACATTAAACACAAATAAACATTAACATGACATATCATACATACATTACTATTATTCCTAACATGGTAATTTTTCTTCATGCAGCTTTAATGTTGTTTTATGTCGTCCCATTATATTTGTTTCGTTCGTTTTTCGTTATATTTGTTTATTGTCAGCGATTGCCGCCGCGTACATGTAGTTGATTTGTTCTATGTCTTCTTTGTGGCTTACTGCTCGTTCTCACCGTTGTTGTATGCGGAGGCTTTCCAGTGTCAGTCTCGTACTTTCTCTCTTTTCTATGTCCAGCACTTTGACGTTTTTAAAATCAGCTGTCAAGTGTCAAGTGTTGTACTATTGCTGTGCTTGTCTTGTTGTTTTTCCCATCTCCTTTATGCTCCGCTATACTCGTCGCAAACGTTCGTTTTGTTGACCCAATGTATACAAGTCAATGTCGCAAGTCTCTCCTTCTTTTCCCTTACATAATATTTTGGAAGACCAAATTCTTTTGCTGTTCTTAGCTTATTTTGTCTTCTGTGTTCGTAAACAGTCTCCGTGTAATCGAATACAAGTCCCACATTGTAGGCGAACATTAGATTCGATTGTTTTGGCATTATTTTTGCCAGCGTACGTTTACATGTTAATTTGCCCACAATTGTCGCTGATATATTGGGTCTTCTCAGTCTTTTCTCTATGTTCGGGTTCAATGCTGTTTGTCTGGGTGGCGTTTGCTATTAATCTTTCTATCAGCTGGTCTGGATAACTATTTTTCCCTAGTATTGTTCTTAATTATATGTAAATCTCGGGTCTTAGAAAGTAGGCTTTGTTTATGACGTTCTTGGCTGTGTTTATTTTCTGTGACATGGGCTGGTTTGAATGAAAATTCATTATTCTCCCTGAAGCTTTGGTTTTTGAATACCATTTGAATTTTAGTTTTCCGCCATTTCTTATTATTTCCGTGTCCAGGTAGCATATTTTGTTAACCTTCTCTACTTCCATCGTGAACTTAATCCGTGGGTGTTGTTTGTTAAGCGTTTCCAGTATGGTCTTAGCATCTGTTTTCTTTACTATACAAAATATCGTCCACATTTTTTTTTGTAAATTGTTTAATTTCAATGTGTTTCTTCCCTAGTATTCCTATTGCATCGCCCAGAATTTTGTCAAGTACTATATTTGCTATGGTCGGTGAGATTGTTTTCGTCTACATGTAATTTCTAAAAATGGGATAACAAGAATTTTGTTCCGGCACAGTCGAGCCATTTGTGTTGGCATCTGACATTAATAAACCAATAGCTATGTGGCGCCATCTGATGTTCATGAATGAAAGTCCATGTGGCGTCATCTGTTGCTCAGAATCGTAACGCTTTGTGGCGCCATTTGGTTCCAAGCCAATCGAATGAAAAGAAATGGAAAATTGCATGAACTTTAAAGATGGATTTGAAAACTTAAGCGATTATAAATTGGTAGCAGAAATTTAAGTCGAGGTGCAGAATTCGAACCATGATGCAACTATATAAGGTAAGGCGAAGTCAGTGTGATGCGTACTTTTGCTAAAGCTGCGAGAGAGGTTGGGAGAGAGAGTGGGAGAGCGAGAGTGAGTGGCGCACATGGACGCGCTTTATGTATGCGAGTGTGTCTGTGTGTGTGAACAACAAAAGCGATCACTCAATCGATTGTCAGAAAAAAAATACATTTAAGGAAACAATCCTATACTAGTGTAAATATTAGTTAAAACCATTTAAACATTAGTAATGTTAATAAAAAATAATAATTTGTATTTATCAGCTTCGTACTAACATTGGGATATTGGCATTTCCGCGGTGCAAAATTATGTACAAAATGATAGACAAGAAAAATGTATACACTTTTTGTAGCCGGCTTACACTCATCACTCATCTTTTTGTTGCATCATGATCATGGCCTTGGCCACAACAACACAAAGCGTACACAGCTAAGTATGAATTCATTTTTTGCTTCAGCGCAAAAAAAACAACCCCCAAATATGTACATAAACAAAACAATCAAAAAATCGACATCCGCGGACAACCTTATGCTTCAAGATTTCGCACAGCACTGAACGTGGAGGTACTTTTCAGAGAACTCACACTGGCTTTGCCTCACCTTATATAGTTGCATCATGATTCGAACGATTCCGTTAGGCGATTTTTGCAGCCACCAATCGGTTTTAATGGATGCTATCGAAACTAGACTAATGCAATAGCTGACCGCCAATTATTGATAAGTATCATTTCATTATCGCTAACTCGAATTACTCTTATTTGTTCATTTAGCGTGTAATTTTATTGTTAACAAAAAGTCATTCGACTGCGGCGCCATCTGTGTGCAAGAAATCAAAGTCAAGAAAATTTCATAAATTTTTCAGGATACTTATTTCAAAAATGGTTAGAGAAATTGAAGTCTATAATAATCTTTAGTTATCTTTAGTTACTAACTTTATTTAATAATGGTATAAGACGCTAAGTAAACAAATGAGAGTAACTCGAGTGGCGATGATGAAATGACGCTTAATAATAATTGGCGGTCAGCTATGGCACCAGCCCATTTTAGCTAGCATCCATTATTATCGATATGTAGCTGCAGGTATCGTCTACCACAAGTCATTTCCCAGTGGCGCCATCTGCATAAAAAAAATCCAATTAACAACAAATCAAATGAATTTTAGAGAAGCATTAATTTGGTTTGGAAAAGGAATGAAAGTAAAATGAATTATAACACCTTGAATGGATTCCAAATGGAGTGAAATTACAGAACTTTTAATTATAAGTGTGATTATCGAAGTTGAGGTTCGAATTTCCTTGCGAAGTTTTAGAGCGGCTCTTGGTTGTGGCGAAATAAGCGTTCATTTGTTTTTTTATGTTCCATCGATCGAACAATTTATTATAATGCTTTTTAATTTCACGAACTTAGTAATTAACTATAATGGCGCGAGCGACGCTAAAAATTTTTTCGTGAGCTTCTTGCCTCTCTTCTTAATCCCGAATGACCGCCATTTCTTCGTGATGATACAAAGTCGATAGCATATGACAAGAAAAACTCGATTTCGTGATGATACATAGTCGATAGCATTTGACAAGAAACACTCGATTTCAGCTAAATCAGCTTAGTGCGATAACATTCAAATACATTAAAATGTGCGGTAGTCTTTTAACAAATAAAATAATTCAAACTTAAACGAAATAGATTCATATTGGCGGCAACATTCCCCCCTTCTTAAATGACCCTGATTTAGCTCTATTTACCATTTACGGCGCCGACATCACAGCTACCTTTGTGGCGGGCCTCTCCATGGCTCCTCGTTTGGTTTGAATGGTTACCCGCCTGACCTGGCCGTCTTTGGCCCATTGGCCACAGGTTCCTAGGTAGGTTCTCATCAACAACGACGACAACACTCCCGACTTGAATTGGAGCGGATTTTTCGAACCATTTGACACGCCTGGTGAGTACAGGCGTATGCTCCTTAACCCAGCGTTTCCAGAAACGGCCTCCACAAAGTTTAGCTTGGTTCCAGCGATGACGTAGAAGAAGCATTTTCCAAAAATGGCTTGAGACGTTAAAGTCTGTAACATGATACATCAATTAATCAGTTAAAGTCTGTAACATGATACATCAATAAAGGTACGGCTGCGACAGTGTGAGTTCTCTGCAAAGTACCTGTGCGTACTTTTGAAGCGTAAGTTTTTGGCAAAAGTACTCATCACACAGGTAGTCTTGTTGTATCATGGTCTGTAAGAATCAATTCCTTAGGGCGCCATCTGTTTGGTGAAAAACAAATGAATTTTCAAAAAGCATTAAACAAAACGGTTTAAAAACAACAACAAATGCCTGGTACTCGCAGTGTACGCCCTCAGCAAAATACTTAAAACGCTCAGTGTTTCACATATTCTTGAAGCGTCGTCGTTTGTCTCGAAAAAGCTCAGAACTTAAAAAAATATTTGATGTAAGTGATGTGACTCTAAGTCGATAAAAATGTAAAAAGTGGCGGATTCAGTTCACGATTCCTAGTCAGTGGTTCACACATCATTAACAAAGCCGATAACTTATATTAAAATAAACTTAACGCTTGTCACATCGCTAGCAGAAGACACACTCGCGTAACAAGAAAAGAGACTCTTCTTGAGTCCATAATAAAACAACCAAATCTGAATCAAGTCTGTGTTATAATTAATCGTTAATGCGGCATAGCCAAATGTGGCGCCATCTAATTGCAAGAAATCAAAGGAATGATACTCAAATGAAATTTTAGACCTGTTCCAAGTGGAAACAAAATTTCCCAATTCCAAGTGGAAACAAAAAATAAAAAGATTGCAATTCTGATTCGTTTTCATTTTGGTGTTCCCGATTTCGAGTGAAATAGAAACCGATTTGATTTCGAATGAATGTTCGAATTGTTATTCAGCAGCCTTAGATATTTCGATCAGCACTGCGCAAGTGCTGATGCGGAATTGGGAGCAGTTCGGTTTCATTTCGATTGTTGTTTATGTGGATTTGATGGACGTCGTGCTTCATACAAAATAAAAATACTTTTACTTCACATTATCCTCCTGCACGTTTCGGTGCATTTTGCGCCTTCCACACAAATAAACATTAACATGACACTTCATACATACATTACAATTTTTCCTAACATGGTAATTTTTCTTCATGCAGTTTTAATGTTGTTTTATGTTGTCCCATTATATTTATTTCGTTTTTGAAAGTGTTTAGTTTGTTTATTGTCAGCGATTGCCGCCACGTACATGTAGTTGATTTGTTCTATGTCTTCTTTGTGTCTTACTGCTCGCTCTCACCGTTGTTGTATGCGGAGGCTTTCCAGTGTCAGTCTCGTTCTTTCTCTCTTTTCTATGTCCAGCACTTTGACGTTTTCAAAATCAGCTGTCAAGTGTTGTGCTATTGCTGTGCTTGTCTTGTTGTTTTTCCCATCTCCTTTATGCTCCGCTATACTCGTCGCAAACGTTCGTTTTGTTGACCCAATTTATACAAGTCAATGTCGCAAGTCTCTCCTTCTTTTCCCTTACATAATATTTTGGAAGACCAAATTCTTTTGCTGTTCTTAGCTTATTTTGTCTTCTGTGTTCGTAAACAGTCTCCGTGTAATCGAATACAAGGCCCACATTGTAGGCGAACATTAGATTCGATTGTTTTGGCATTGTTTTTGCCAGCGTACGTTTACATGTTAATTTGCCCACAATTGTCGCTGATATATTGGGTCTTCTCAGTCTTTTCTCTATGTTCGGGTTCAATGCTGTTTGTCTGGGTGGCGTTTGCTATTAATCTTTCTATCAGCTGGTCTGGATAACTATTTTTCCCTAGTATTGTTCTTAATTATATGTAAATCTCGGGTCTTAGAAAGTAGGCTTTGTTTATGACGTTCTTGGCTGTGTTTATTTTCTGTGACATGGGCTGGTTTGAATGAAAATGCATTATTCTCCCTGACGCTATGGTTTTTGAATACCATTTGAATTTTAGTTTTCCGCCATTTCTTATTATTTCCGTGTCCAGGTAGCATATTTTGTTATCCTTCTCTACTTCCATCGTGAACTTAATCCGTGGGTGTTGTTTGTTAAGCGTTTCCAGTATGGTCTTAGCATCTGTTTTCTTTACTATACAAAATATCGTTCACATATCTTGTTAATTGTTTAATTTCAATGTGTTTCTTCCCTAGTATTCCTATTGCATCGCCCAGAGTTTTGTCAAGTACTATATTTGCCATGGTCGGTGAGATTGTTTTCGTCCACATGAAATTTCTGAAAATAGGATAACAGTAATTTTGTTCCGGCACAGTCGCGCCCTTTGTGTTGGCATCTGACATTCATAAACCAATAGCTATGTGGCGCCATCTGATGTTCATGAATGAAAGTCCATGTGGCGTCATCTGTTGCTCAGAAACGTAACGCTTTGTGGCACCATTTGGTTCCAAGCCAATCGAATGAAAAGAAATGGAAAATTGCATGCCCTTTAAAGATGGATTTGAAAACTTAAGCGATTTTGAATTGGTAGCAGAAATTTAAGTCGATTTGCAGAACTCAAACGATTCCGTTAGGCGATATCTGCAGCCACCAGTCGATTTTAATGGATGCTATCGAAACTAGGCTTATGCAATAGCTGACCGCCAATTATTGATAAGTATCATTTCATTATCGCCAACTCGAATTACTCATATTTGTTCAAGGAAATTTCATAAACTTTTCAGGATCCTTATTTCAAAAATGGTTAGAGGAATTGAAGTCTATAAGAATCTTTAGTTATCTTTAGTAACTAACTTTATTTTAGACGCTAAATAAACAAATGAGATTAACTCGAGTGGCGATGATGAAATGACGTTTAATAATAATTAATCGAATTTCCTTGCAAAGTTTTAGAGCGGTTCTTGGTTTTGGCGAAATAAGTGTTCATTTGTATTTTTATGTTCCATCGATCGAACAATTTATTATAATGCTTTTTAATTTCACAAACTTAGTAATTAACTATAATGGCGCGAGCGACTCTTAAAATATTTCTTGAGCTTCTGGCCTCTCTTCTTAATCCCGAATGACCGCCATTTCTTCGTGATGATACATAGTCGATAGCATATGACAAGAAACACTCGATTTCAGCTCGATCAGCTTAGTGCGATAACATTCAAATACACTCAAATGTGCGATAGTCTTTTAACAAATAAAATAATTCAAACTTAAACGAAATAGATTCATATTGGCGGCAACATTCCCCCCTTCTTAAATGTCCCTGATTTAGCTCTATTTACCATTTACGGCGCCGACATCAAAAACAGCTACCTTTGTGGCGGGCCTCTCCATGGCTCCTCGTTTGGTTTGAATGGTTACCCGCCTGACCTGGCCGTCTTTGGCCCATTGGCCACAGGTTCCTAGGTAGGTTCTCATCAACAACGACGACAACAATCCGACTTGAATTGGAGCGGATTTTTCGAACCATTTGACACGCCTGGTGAGTACAGGCGTATGCTCCTTAACCCAGCGTTTCCAGAAACGGCCTCCACAAAGTTTAGCTTGGTTGCAGCGATGACGTAGAAGAAGCATTTTCCAAAAATGGCTTGAGACGTTAAAGTCTGTAACATGATACATCAATTAATCAGTTAAAGTCTGTAACATGATACATCAATAAAGGTACGGCTGCGACAGTGTGAGTTCTCTGCAAAGTACCTGTAAGTTTTTGGCAAAAGTACTCATCACACAGGTAGTCTTGTTGTATCATGGTCTGTAAGAATCAATTCCTTAGGGCGCCATCTGTTAAAACGCTCAGTGTTTCACATATTCTTGAAGCGTCGTCGTTTGTCTCGAAAAAGCTCAGAACTTAAAAAAATATTTGATGTAAGTGATGTGACTCTAAGTCGATAAAAATGTAAAAAGTGGCGGATTCAGTTCACGATTCCTAGTCAGTGGTTCACACATCATTAACAAAGCCGATAACTTATATTAAAATAAACTTAACGCTTGTCACATCGCTAGCAGAAGACACACTCGCGTAACAAGAAAAGAGACTCTTCTTGAGTCCATAATAAAACAACCAAATCTGAATCAAGTCTGTGTTATAATTAATCGTTAATGCGGCATAGCCAAATGTGGCGCCATCTAATTGCAAGAAATCAAAGGAATGATACTCAAATGAAATTTTAGACCTGTTCCAAGTGGAAACAAAATTTCCCAATTCCAAGTGGAAACAAAAAATAAAAAGATTGCAATTCTGATTCGTTTTCATTTTGGTGTTCCCGATTTCGAGTGAAATAGAAGAATCAGCAGCCTTAGATATTTCGATCAGCACTGCGCAAGTGCTGATGCGGAATTGGGAGCAGTTCGGTTTCATTTCGATTGTTGTTTATGGGGATTTGATGGACGTCGTGCTTCATACAAAATAAAAATACTTTTACTTCACATTATCCTCCTGCACGTTTTGGTGCATTTTGCGCCTTCCTCAGGGAGCCAGCATTTTATTTTTGCATTAAACACAAATATACAGTAACATGAAATTTCATACATACATTACAATTTTTCCTAACATGGTAATTTTTCTTCATGCAGTTTTAATGTTGTTTTATGTTTTATATTTATTTCGTTTTTGAAAGTGTTTAGTTTGTTTATTGTCAGCGATTGCCGCCGCGTACATATATTTGATTTGTTCTATGTCTTCTTTGTGGCTTACTGCTCGCTCTCACCGTTGTTGTATGCGGAGGCTTTCCAGTGTCAGTCTCTTTCTTTCTCTCTTTTCTATGTCCAGCACTTTGACGTTTTCAAAATCAGCTGTCAAGTGTCAAGTGTTGTCAAGTGTTGTGCTATAGCTGTGCTTGTCTTGTTGTTTTTCCCATCTCCTTTATGCTCCGCTATACAGGGCTGCCCATAGTCGACGGACCCATCTGGCAACGCCATAACTTTTGACAGAGATGTCAGATCGCTTAATGACATACCACGTTTGAAGCGTCAGTCCAAGCAGATTTTTACCATGGAACAATACACGCCACGCGAGCGCTCTGAAATAGTTGAAATTTACATTCAACAGAACAAGTCAATTGTGAAAACTCAACGTGCTTTTAAGAAATTAAAAATTTGAAAAGTGCGCCTTCTAAGAACACCATTAAGCGTTTATACGAAAAATTTTCGACTGGTGAGGCTATTTCTAATCCGAAGAGGCCAAATAAAAGTCGACCAAGGCGATCGGCCGAGAATATCGCTGCCGTACGAGCCAGTGTTGAGAGGTCCCCAAGAACATCCCAAAAACGCCGTTCTCAGCAGTTGGGCATGGCTCGGTCCACTTTACAACGGATTATTCGCGTTGATTTGCATTTGTTCCCGTACAACATTCAATTGACGCAAAGATTGTTGCCTGCGGACAAGCCTCGTCGATTGGAATGGGCCCAAAGAGTCATCGAAATGGCCGAAGATGACGAGCAATTTTGGAACAAAATTATCATGTCCGATGAAGCCCATTTCACATTGAATGGGACCGTAAATAAGCAAAATTGCCGTATTTACGCCACTGAAAATCCTCAGGAGATTCAAGAAGTGCCTCTTCATGACGAAAAAGTCACAGTTTGGTGCGGCGTTAGTGCGAAAACGGCCATTGGACCGTTTTTCTTCCAAAATGAAAATGGCCATGCTGTTACCATCAACCAGGAGCGTTATCGCGACATGATGACCAATTTTGTGATGCCAATTATTCGTCGAAAGCGTATGAGGCAGTTCTGGTTTTAACAAGACGGCGCTCCACCGCACACAAGTCGCATAACAATCGATTTTCTGAAGAAATTGTTTCCGGGCCGTTTGATGTCGAAAAGTGGTGATTTGGACTGGCCACCGCGTTCGCCCGATTTGACGCCGCCTGACTTCTTCTTGTGGGGATATTTGAAGTCAAAGGTTTACGTTAACAAGCCAAGGACCGTAGAAGAGCTCAAGGACAACATTCGTGAAGAAATAGCCGCTATTCCGGCCGAAATGTTGGCGAAAACGATGGAAAATGCTGCAAAAAGGGCACAATACGCCATCAACGCCAGAGGCGGCCATTTGAGAGATATCATATTTAAAAATTGATGCAAAGAAATCTACTTGGAACAAATTAAATGATTAAGATTGCCAAGCGCCAAATTTTTCTTTTTTTCTTTGATTTTTAAAAAAAAAAACATGGGTCCGTCGAATTTGGGCAACCCTGTACTTATGTCTGCCGATCGGAATTGCCCGTAACTCTCTTGTTTCCGCGTCGTTAGAGAAGATAGTTCTTCGGCCACGATAGTTATGATCAGTGTGGCTAGATCCGCCACAGTACTCCCCCTCCAGTGACCGTGTAGGGAGCTAATGTCTTTTGGCCTGCTCATAAGTTCGAAGTGGTTTGATATCTCCAGTTTGAGGGCTATTGCCTGGATCATCTCTGAGAATAAAGGCGGGCTTCAGACGATCGGTGGAGACGGCAACATCTTTGGCGTTAATTTTGATAATGTATACCCGATTTGTTGATCGCTCGACTATTTCATGAGGACCAGTATAAGGCGGCTCCAAAGGTTGCCTTACTGCATCAGTTCTTAGAAGGATATGTGAACAGTCGGCGAGGTGTTTGTGGATAAACATACTCTTTTTGATGTGGTGAGCTGCTGGCAGTGGACGTACAGTACGCATTTGCTCGCGGAACTTAATGGCGAAATCATGTGGATTGATAGGTTTATCCAAATCGTCATAAAAATCATTTGGTAGGCGGATATGCCTTCCGTAAACCAGTTCCGCTGTGGATGAACCCAAATCTTGTTTGTAGCAAGCAGGGTTCGAAAATTAACACACATTATTTTTAACACGCGAAAAATTAACACAAAGAAAAATTTCAGTGTGTAAAAAATGTTTATTTTCACACGTGCTAACATTTTTTTTTCATAAGAAAATAATTATTTTTTTCATGAAACTAACACGAACATTTTTCACACGCATGATTCTATCACGTGTGTGAGAAATTTTAGCAGCCTTCTGTAAAAAAAAATGAGAGCAAATTTTTTTCACAAATTTTTTCAGACGGGTGTAAAAAATTTTTGGAATATATTTTACACTGCATTGGTGTTGGTGGGTATATGAGAGTCTACTGTGTGTCGTATTCTCGTGTGCGGCTGCGGCTCGGTCAGGCACACTGAGCTGACAAACGGGGGTGGAAAATTTTAAGATGCGTGTACCTGTGCCTCAGTGCCATAAAATTGCGATCGGTGGCGTTCTGACCAAACAATGAGCTGTCAGGAGCTGCTTTTTGCTGCGGTTTATGCTAATATCCATTTTAGACATAGTTTACGACTTTGTACTTTATCAGCAATGGTGTCACGCAAGAGGGCCGGTTCCTTTTATATGAGGGCCATAAAAATCCGCGATCCTCTGCTTTCGTAATGGCCTGCTAACCATCAATTGACTGCCAACCAAAAAGAGGACGAGCTTACCCTTTCAAAAAAAGAATAATTGCAAAATGGATATTAGCATATACCGCAGCAAAATGCAGATCCTGACAGCTTATTGGTTGGCCAGAACGCCGACGATCGCAATTTTATAGCCAGCTCAGTGTGCCTGACCGAGCCGCAGCCGCACTCGAGAATACGACACACAGTCGACTCTCATATACACACCAACACCAATGCAGTGTAAAACATATTCCAAAAATTTTTTACACCCGTGTGAGAAATTTTGTGAACAAAATTTGCTCTCGTTTTTTTTTCCGGAAGGCTGCCAAAATTTCTCACACGCGTAATAGAATCATGCGTGTGAAAAATGTTCGTGTTAGTTTCACGAAAAAAATAATTTTTTTCTTATGAAAAAAAATGTTATTAACACGTGTGAAAAAAAATTTTTTTCATTGATGTTAATTATCATGACTGAAAAATATCATTTGAGCATTTTACGAACCCTGGTAGCAAGTCCTTAATCCAACTAGCACAGTCGGCAGCAACTCTATCCAAGGTGAATCAGGGCTGCATATTAGAGCAGCTTTCAGTGAGCGATGCCAACGTTCAACCATGCCATTAGATTGAGGATGGTACGCTGTGGTGTGGATGTGTTTGCTACCCAAAAGCTCTGCTAGTGATTTGAAAAGGGCTGATTCGAATTGGGTACCTTGGTCAGTTGTGATCGTAGTAGGACAACCAAATCGTGCCACCCAGTGAGCCCAGAAGACATGTCCTTGATTGGAATCGCTTCGGGCCACCGTGTGAAACGATCTATCATTGTGAGGCAGTATCCGTTTACGAGAGGCATTATTACAATGTCTATATGGACATGATCGAAGCGGTTTTCTGGCATGTCTATCTGGTCCGGAATGTGCGAATTGTGACGATGAATCTTAGCTCGTTGGCAGGGTAGGCAGTTCCTTGCTCAAAAAGTAATATCTTTCCTCATGGAGGGCCAGACATATTTTTGACGAACTTGTTGGAGAGTTGCTCTTCCACTAGGTTGACACAAGCCATGCACAGAAGCAAGAACTGAAAATCGTAGTTTGTGTGGCACGTACGGTCTGATCAATCCAGTGGAAACGTCGCAGTACACGTTCACATTGTAGATTGAGTGAAGAGCTGCCCTGTAGCAGCGGCGCTAGTTCGGGATCGTCGCTTTGAGCCGTTTCAATCTTCTCTAGGGATACGTCAGCGGGCATTGAAATCGCATTGAGGCGCGACAAAGCGTCGGCAACTGTGTTATCGGCACCTGCCAGGTGGACAATGCTTGTTGAAAACTGCGAGATAAAGTCCAAATGGTGCAGTTTTCGGGGTGAGGCTTTTTCTGGCTTTTGTGAAAATGCGAATGATAACGGCTTTTGATCCGTCTTAATGACGAACGTTCGGGCTTCTAGCATGTGTCTGAAATACCAAATGGCAAGAAGTTCCCGATCATAGGTGCTGTAGTTTTTTTCATTGTCGGACAGTTCGCGGGAAAAAATCCGAGAGGACGCCAGATGTTACCAATTTGTTGTTCAAATTCACCAATTGCGGAGTCAGAGGCGTCGCAGATTAAAGCCAATGGTGCGCTGGATGAGGGTTGCGATAGAAGCACTGCATCTGCAACGCTACGCTTGCAGGCCTCAAAAGCAGTTGTTAACTCGGGAGTCCAAGTCACTTTGCGTTTGTCGTTCTTTTTGATGCCACGAATAACCTCGCTTAGTGAAGACTGAACTTTGGATGCCTGTGGAATACATCGCCCATAGTAGTTGATGATGCCCAAGAATCTTCCAAGCTCACACAAGGTCTCAGGTTGCTTGTTGTTGACAATGGCGTTTATGCGATCTGTTGGCGGTCGTATACCTTTGCTGTTAATAATATAGCATTTGTTAGGATTAATACCAAGACCATGTTTTTGTAAAATGGACAAAACAATACGCAAGTGCCTTTCATGCTCGTCAGGTGAAGCAGATGCAATGAGGATGTCATCAATGTAGCAGTATACGAAGTCAATTCCTCTGAAGATGTCGCCAATAAAACGCTGGATCGTTTGGGTAGCGTTTTTGAGACCGAATGGCATAAAGAGAAATTCAATGAGACCAAACGGAGTGCAGACGGCTGGTTTTTGTATGTCCTCGGCGGCCATAGGGATCTGGTAGTATGCTCGTACCAAGTCGATTGTGGAAAAAATAGATTTTCCATGTATTCTTTCTGCGAAGTCATGTATGTGAGCAATTGGATAACGGTCCGGTACTGTGATCCCGTTTAGTTTTCGGTAGTCTCCGCATGCGCGCCAACCACCTGATTTTTTTGGACACCATTTGAAGAGGGCTAGCCCAAGCACTCTTAGATGGGCGGCAGATTCTTTGGTCCAGGAGAAAGTTAACTTCCTGTTTGGCTACACCGAGTTTTTCTCCTGATAATCGTCGTGGGCGATCTGCAATCGAATTGCCTGTAGTCTCAATATGATGAACTACGTCGTGCAACGTGTCGGTGGTACATTGTGGTACTGTAGGCTGTTTTATAATCCCAATAAACTGTTTCAACAATCCTCGAAAATCGCTGTCCTCGTTCAGGGTTGAAACTGAGATGCCAACGGCATTGAGAAGTTTGCCTGAAGATGATCGCTTGGTACCGATGTCGACTAGTTTTTTAGCCTTTAAATCAATTAGCAAACTGAACTTTGCCAAGAAATCGGCTCCAATTATGGCTGAATGTACGTCGTCCACGATGAAGGGCCAATCGAATGTGCGTTGTAGGCCTAAATCAATGCTTAAAACATGTGTGCCATATGTTTGTATTACAGTCCGATTGGCTGCATACAGTTGAAGAGAGCTGGGTTTCTTCTTCAGGTTCACAGACGTGCGCGGTAGTACAGACACGACTGAACCTAAATCGATTAGGAAAGAAATTTTGGAGGCGAGGTTCATGGAGTTGGTTAGGAGTGCCTATTGATGAACTCTTCACAGTGCTACTGATCGTCGATGGGCTGCCGTCGAACAGCAAATTAGGCGGCAGCCGTTTTATTTTGGCGAATGCCATTTGGGGCATCCAGGTCGGCACTTACGGGCTTGATCCTTGAACTTCTCATGGAAAAAACAAAATTTATTTTCGGCACTACGCTGGGTGTTGTTCAAAGGTAAGCGAGTGCCCGTAGCTGAGGTTTGCAGATTCTTGAAGTCTTCCTGAAGTTTGTGGACCAACTACAAACGGATTTGCAGAGTTTTGTTGATGTCGCCTGTGACATCGCCTTGCGAGAAAGTGCTTCCACGGAATCGGTGGCTGTCGGTTGTGGCTGCTGTTGATCCGACAGCGTGAACACTGAATCCGGCTTGGCTGCATCCTGTATCTTGTCAGCCATTTTGGCTAATTTGTCCAAGTCGCTTTCTGGCCAAACTGACAGGAGTGGGCGGATTGATGTTGACATCTGATCCATAAAAAGTGTGCGTATTATGGGTTCGCAATCTGTATCCGGTGCCAGGCGTCTCATGTGGGAGAGAATCTCAGAAGGCCTCATACCTGTTGTCTCTGATCCGTGAAGCAAACGTCGTAATTTACTTTCAGACGACTCGGCAAATTTCGTGAGCAGGCGTGTCTTTAGTGCAGCATCTAGAATCGTGACCAGGTCAAATTTGTCGAAATCTTGAGTCACGTTGTTTATGCGAAATTATCGTTCCAGCTGCGAAAACCAAAGTTGTGGATTGGCCTTACTGAACTTGGGCACAACCACGAGGTGCATTCGGTTGCTGGCTGAGCTCTTGGCTCAATTGTTTCAGTTCATCCTGCACAGTTTCCAACTGTACTTTCATCTCCTCAGTTGCCATTTCAGTGACGTTGATGTCGAAAAAGTGATCTTCGGTTTCCGGCGACTCGCTGTCGTTGTATTTTGTTGAGCGTAAGTTGTATTTGTTGTCGGCACACGCTGTGTGGGTGTGTATTGGCATTTCACAATTTTCGTGGAAATGACGACGCAAAACAATTTGTCCAGTGGCAGCAGCTGCGAATTGCTGGCCCAAAGTTGCGCGTTCATTGTCGGGGGTCACCACTATAGTGAATTAAAGGTCACGCTTTATTCACTATCAGCCATGCTCCGGCTTTCACGTATTTTTGCGAATTACGATTTCAGCAAATTCGTACGATTTCAATTAAGAGCGCTCCGAAACTCGCCAATTTTTTCATCGATAATGTTCCATTCCCAACTTGTTTTGTGTCATTTCACATAACAAAAACAGCTGATGAGCGCCACTACTCATGCTATCGATAGTCATATATCGATATATACCATGGCCAAATCGCAAATTGTTGTTTTTGTGAGCAGTTTTCCATCTCGCTCAATTTTGTGTGTCTCTATAAAATAATTGATTAAAATATTGCCTCAGTGCGAATTGAGTGGGAGAGTCCGTAAAACAAATCTAAAAAGCTTAGAGAACTGAATAAAAATAGTTCCGTGGGCTGTATATTTGTGCATCAACCTATATTTTGCATTTATTTTTCATTTCACGGACTCAGATGTCGCCGGTTTAAAAACGGCAAAACTTTGCGATTTCCTAATGTCGGAGCACCAACTTTTCCGATTTGGTGATCAAATCGCAAAGTTTTTTCGAAAGCGAAAATGGGAGCATGGCTGTATATTAATATTTATTTTTTAAATTTATTTATTTATTAAATATTTATTAATACTACTTATATCTGCCGATCGGAATTGCCCGTAACTCTCTTGTAGCCGCGTCGTTAGAGAAGATAGTTCTTCGGCCACGATAGTTAACGAGAGGCGATACCTGGTTGGCGTGATCAGTGTGGCTAGATCCGCCACAGCCCATAGCTATGTGGCGCCATCTGATGTTCATTATTGAAAGTCCATGTGGCGTCATCTGTTGCTCAGAAACATAACGCTTTGTGGCGCCATTTGGTTCCAAGCCAATCGAATGAAAAGAAATGGAAAATTGCATGCCCTTTAAAGATGGATTTGAAACTTAAGCGATTATAAATTGATAGCAGAAATTTAAGTCAAGTTGCAGAACTCAAACGATTCCGTTAGGCGATATTTGCAGCCAGCAATCGATTTTAATGGATGCTATCGAAACTAGGCTTATGCAATAGCTGACCGCCAATTATTGATAAGTATCATTTCATTATCGCCAACTCGAATTACTCATATTTGTTCATTTAGCGTGTAATATTATTATTAACAAAAAGTCATTCGACTGCGGCGCCATCTGTGTGCAAGAAATCAAAGTCAAGAAAATTTCATAATTTTTTCAGGATACTTATTTCAAAAATGGTTAGAGGAATTGAAGTCTGTAAGAATCTTTAGTTATCTTTAGTAACTAACTATATTTAATAATGGTATTAGACGCTAAATAATCAAATGAGAATAGCTCGAGTGGCTATGATGAAATGACGCTTAATAATAATTTGCGGTCAGCTATGGCACCAGCTCATTTTAGCTAGCATCCATTATTATCGATATGTAGCTGCAGGTATCGTCTACCCGATGCCACAAGTCATTTCCCTGTGGCGCCATCTGCATAAATAAAATCCAATTAACAGCAAATCAAATAAATTTTAGAAAAGCATTAGTTTGGTTTGGAAAAGGAATGAAAGTGAAATGAATTATAACACCTTGAATAGATTTCAAATGGAGTGAAATTACAGAACTTTTAATTATAAGTGTGACCGGCGAAGTTGAGGTTCGAATTTCCTTGCGAAGTTTTAGAGCGGCTCTTGGTTGTGGCGAAATAAGTGTTCATTTGTATTTTGATGTTCTATCGAGCGAAAAATGTATTATAATGCTTTTTAATTTCACAAACTTAGTAATTAACTATAATGGCGCGAGCGACTCTTAAAACATTTCGTGATCTTCTTGCCTATTTTCTTAATCCCGAATGAACGCCATTTCTTCGTGATGATACATAGTCGATAGCATATGACAAGAAACACTCGATTTCAGCTAGATCAGCTTAGTGCGATAACATTCAAATACATTCAAAGGTGCGGTAGTCTTTTAACAAATAAAATAATTCAAACTTAAACGAAATAGATTCATATTGGCGGCAACATTCCCCCCTTCTTAAATGACCCTGTTTAGCGTTATTTACCATTTTCGGCGCCGACATCAAAAACAGCTACCTTGTGGCAGGCCATGGCTCCTCGTCTGGTTTGAATGGTTACCCGCCTGACCTGGCCGTCTTTGGCGATCATTGTGTTGGTTACGCGGCCCATTGGCCACAGGTTCCTAGGTAGGTTTTCATCAACAACGACGAGAACACTTCCGACTTGAATTGGAGCGGATTTCTCGAACCATTTGACACGCCTGGTGAGTACAGGCGTATACTCCTTAACCCAGCGTTTCCAGAAACGGTCTCCAAAAAGTTGAGCTTGGTTCAGCGATGACGTAGATCTACTTCGTCGCTACAAATTGGTTTATATCCGTCTGCTGTGCTAAATAACAAATGATTTGGAGTCAAAGCTACGTCATATGCCGATTCAAGGCTAACAAATGTTAAAGGACGGGAATTGATGATTAGCTCAGCTTCCATTAGTGCACAGCGCACGGTTTCGTCATTGAATGAGTAAGTTGGGCAAATGGCTTTAAAGACGCTCTTTGTAGTCTTGATGACACGCTGCCAGGCACCTGCCATATGTGGTGCACCTGTTGGATTGAAGCGCCATTTGATCCGGTCATACTTCACAGTTGTAGGGTTGGGTCGTTTGAATTTGAATTTTTCCTTTGCGTAACGGTTTTAACTGCCACGTCAACCACACTGAGCAAGCAGTACAGATTCGTACGAGTTGGCATGCCCCTAACTAGTCGCAGCCGATAGTTGGTCTTGCTCGTGTTGGCTCAACTTGACAGCCAAACCAAGCTTTGGTCATACTTTCTTTTCAATCTTCCGGTCAAAGACGACAGACGTGCTAGCGGAGATAAAAGTTTTAATAATTGTGCGCACCAAAAGTTCAAGTGACATACAATAATCAGCTATCTGCAATCGCATCCTGGTGATCCAGTGATCGCTGCGATCGGCTGGCCGCTATTGCCCGCCATTTTATTGCGAAATAGATTTTCCTGGCCGTCGTTCAACCTAACTTACAAAAGGTATGTCGAGTGATGTGTGTCCAGACGCGAGTTATAATTTCCCTATTTCTGCAGTTGCATAATTGCAACCGGGCAAGATTATCACCAGCCTAGGGCTCCATAGCCATCTGTGGCGGATGCGGACCGAGTTGCCTAGAGCCACGCATCAAAGCGTCACTCCTACATATGTAACTACATACGCATGTATGTATGTGTTGGTGTGTGCGCGTCTAATTTTCCAAAGGTAAATATGATGATCCCAGCGCCTCGCCAGAAACTAAAACGCTTTTATTCCCTAGTGGAACTAGGTATATCAAAGTCCTGGTCTTTACCATCACACGTGGTCCGCTGGAGTCGAGAGTAGCCGCTTGCCAAACTCGGTGGAGACAACTAGCCAACACCAACCACAACACGCGGTTCTTTAAAGGCGTGTACCCCCTTTTGCCTGGCAGTGAACTCCGGTTGCTTCTTTCAATCTCGTGGAATCAACCACTGTGCGTGTGTGCCCTACCGGACAGAATACCTAATCTGCGAGTCGACACATACATCACGCCCAATGTGCTTGTGACTTTTGCGCAGGCTTACATATCGCACCAATTGTGCTTGTGGCGGATGGAGCAGATTTGTGTAACGCATCCACTGTGCGTGTGCCCTACCAAGCGTTTCATCAACCAGTACCCACTGTGTGTCTGTATCTCACTCTGTTAATGACCACACCGATTTGCGTATACCGTGCACACATATTTTGAAACCATTGCCATGATTTTGAAGGAACTTTTTCTTGAATTTAAGCCTAATATTATTAATTTTTAATTATTCCCTTATTGTTAAGATGTGGTATGGTATGTAGACTGAATTTTGATATATATACATCTTTACTTATAACCTTTCAACACATTAACAACACATCAGTCAGCAGGCCTGTCGACAACGGTGAGAGAAGCTGAGTTTGTATTGTAAGTACGGCATAGCCGCCTAACACCTTTCGTCGAATTGAAGTATATATATATCACGAACACTATTCGTACAGAGTTACATGCCTACCCAAAATTATAAGTGCGAGGCTTAGATACGTGTTATCCAGCTGTTATTGTTCATATCCATTGCCATCTATATCTAAGCGCTGCATATTCAGTTAAGTCGTAATTTTTCTTTCGGGTATAATCTTTTATTTTGTCGGCAGCATCTAGCCTGCCTTTTGGTTATCAATATCAAATAAGATGAGTTTCCTTATGAATCG
>JAWNNM010002174.1:0-12977 GCA_035044965.1 Lordiphosa andalusiaca | reverse complement strand
TGTAGGAGATATTCAGCATTTTTTATAGCTGGGGCGGGAGGGGGCGTGGCCAAAATTTGAAACAAACTTGATCTGCCTACAGACAATACTAGCTTACATCTAAAATTTGATGCTCTAGCTCTTCTAGTCTCCTTGTGAGTTTAAATTTCAATTTGCATACAGCAAAGTTCAATGATAAAATTGAAAGGCTGCAGCACCAGTACCAGAACCAGGTTCCCCTTCATTGGTCCCAGGTCCCGCTACCGGCAGCAATTTTCATATGACAGGCACACAATTGATTTTTCATGAACTTTAATTTGCATGCACTCCACATATTTTGGCCAAAAACTTTTGGCCCTTATCCGCAATTGTCATTGTCATTGCATTTTTTGTACGGTCCGCCTGGAGATTTATATTTACCCGCCGTCCATTTGGAGCACATTATGTAAGTTTTTGCACATTTAAAACGATTGAGTTTGCTGTTTTGCTTTTTGTTGACTTAGCTTTTTCGTCGAGTTTGTCCTAGGTGCATTTTAATTGGGGGAGACAAACGCAAGTTACACGACCACAAGATTTGTGTTCAATTTTGGTGTGACCAAAAGGTTGCCTTTTAAAGGACAGGAAATTGTTAGAGAGGAAGACAGAAGATAAGCGCTGCATGCGAATGGGCATGTAGATGGCCTTGAAAGGCTGTTGTGAATTATGCAAGCGGCAGGCAAATTGTGTTGAAATGAAAGAGAAGTGTAGACTTGATGAACCCAAAACGGGTTTTTTTACAGAAGCAAACGAATGTATTCTGTTTTCTGTTTTCCATGGACATTTCTAGGCAGCAGAAGTGACTTCAAGATTGGCAGACTCAGTCGGACTTTAAGGTGAACTGGTGGAGATTTTAAAAGTGAAGAAGAAACTGGGTTTCAAAGAAGTTCAGTGCTACCAAATCTCTACTATTTTCCAAGCTATAAGGAAATCCAGTGCTAAAGGCAGTCAAAAAACAATCTATACATATTGGGCCTTTAACAGCAGCCCTAAGTTAAAAGGTCGAGCTTGTTTCAAACTCTCATATAAATTTAGCTCAATAGATGCCCCACAAGCTGTGTGAAGTGCTGCTTGTTATCTTTTTAACACATTTATCTGCTATTATAAATAAGAAATTAGTAATCGAATACATGTAGGGATGAGATCGCCTTCTTCTTACAGAGAGAGAGAGAGCGACAGATGGGCATGGCTATATTAACTAGAATATTGATGTTGATCATGAATAGGTAGCTTATGGGTATAAAAACATCTACAAGGTTGACGACTTGGGAATACAAATTGTGCCAAAAGTAAGAGTCAGCGGAATATAAATTGTGCCAAAAGTATGTGTCAGCGGACATATATATCGGTCATGGCCTATAAAGATTTGGGAGCTTTTAGCTTTGTCAAAATGCGAACCATTCACCGAATATGTTATATATATGTTTCTCTTCCATTTGTATACCCTTGCAAAGGGTATTATACAATTTTTCGGATGTTTGCAACGCATAAAAGGAAGCATCTCCGACCACATAACGTATATATATTCTTCATCAGCATGACGAGCTGAGTCGATATAGCCATGGCTGGTGGGTGGTCACCGGCACCGGCACACTCAAGTGGCGGCAGTTCATTATGTGAACAAAGCAAGAAAAACAAGAAATCTGGCCACAAATCAATAGAAAATGTTTTACATTTTTAGTTTCGCATTGACGTTGCCGGCTAACTGACTGAATGTGTGACCAACTGGCTGACCGAATGACTGGTCCAGGTCCAGCTCCAGTTCCAACTCCGATCCAGTTGGTAACCCATTATAAATAAACATTTTGCCACATGTTACCTGTCTTTTAAAAGCAACGCGTGCGATTTGAAAATTTTGTAATGAAAATGAAAAGAAAAAAAAGAGTGAGATTTTTCGTTTTCTTTTCCATTGTATTGCAATTAGCAAGTCAAGAGCAGACTTACCTCTAGACTCTTGACACAAACTGGATCAGTTCCTGTTCCAGCCGGGCCGGTGTGAGCTGTGTTGAAGCCAGTTTGGTTGAAATGGTGTGAGTTTTGGGGTACAAATAAACTAAATCAAAATTTTATGTATAAACATAACTTTTGGAGAAATGTGTTGATAAATATTATGTTGTAAGCAATTGGGAACCCATTTGCAGCAGAAATGACTCAAATTTCGCAATATTTGTGCATTTATTTGAGATGTGAATAGATGAGGGCACTCCAACTGGCTTGGGAATCAACTAAGTAAATGAACTGTGAGCAAAGGCAGCACCCATCTCGCCATATCTTTAATATACCCTGAGTCCTTTTGCAACTAAAATTGATAGGTGTGAATAAATGTAGTTTTTTAGAACTGTGAGCAAATGCGGCACCTTATATCTTATTTGCCAAGCTCATTAAAGCGTTTTAGAAATGTTTAGGTAACCAGCTTTCTTTTGAAGGTACAAGTGTAAACAACTAAGTCACCCATTGGTCATTGAAATTAGTATTTTTTATAAGCGGTGAGGAAATCCGGCATCCAAATGATTGAGAATGCGTTGTGTTATTGAATGCGGCACCCATTTGGTCAGGGAGATTAGTCACATTCATAAACTGTGAGCAAATGAGACACCTTATCTCTTTTTTTCCATCCGGGAACGTTTAAGTAACCAGTAATCTCTTGATAGTAGAAGTGTACACAAATGCGGCACCCATTTGGTCAATGACTTTAGTTTATTACATAAATTGTGAGCAATGATTCACCTAATTGGATTGTATACGATATATAAATACGTATGTAAATAAGTTAATACGTTACATAAATGAGCTGTGAATAAACGCGGCACTCATCTGTCTTGTGAGCTAAAATTTTTATACCCGTTACTCGTAGAGTAAAAAGGGTATACTAAAGGCGTGCAAATGTATGTAACAGGCAGAAGGAAGCATCTCCGATATCATAAAGTATATATATTCTTCATCAGGATCAATAGCCGAGTCGATATAGCCATGTCCGTCTGTCCGTCCGTCCGTCCGTCTGTATGAACACCTAGATCTCGGAGACTAGAAGAGCTAGAGCAACCAAATTTTAGATGTAAGCTAGTATTGTCAGTAGGCAGATCAAGTTTGTTTCAAATTTTGGCCACGCCCCCTCCCGCCCCCGCAATAAAAAATGAGCTAGTATTGTCTGTAGGCAGATCAAGTTTGTTTCAAATTTTGGCCACGCCCCTCCCGCCCCAGCTATAAAAAATGTTGAATATCTCCTACAATTTGTAAGCTATCGAGCTCAGATTTGCAGTGTAGTGCATGTGGCCAATATGTACAATCTCACAAATTTTCATAATGATCGGATAATAAATGGCAGAGTTAAAAAAACGTTGCATACTTATCTGAGCCGCAACACTAATTGCCTTGAGTAACGGGTATTTCGAAGTCGGGCAGGGCCGACTTTAACTTACGCCCCAAGTTCACTTCTTGTTTATTTAAGGTCCTCACCAGCAGCAGCAGCAGCAAATCCAGCAAAAAGATGACAATTTTCTGGGCCCCCAAGCCGCGTCAGGTCTACACTTCGATGTTCAAATTGTGGGAATTTTGTGATTTAGTAATTATGTGTAACTGCAATATTTTAATTAACTTTTGGTGCAGCAATAATTTGCAAGTAGTTCACTCTCCATATTCAATAAGCACCCGCCATAACAACAAAAGGGCATGATGCCGCATTTTGTAGACACTGAGGAGGAACAAAAACGGCAACAAACAGAAAAAACGGGCCTCCAATCCAACAATCGCTTGTAACCACAAATTTGTTTCAAACATCTCACACACACACACAGCAAAAAACAGGCAACAAATCTGCAGAACCGGCAACAACACACAAAGCCTTGCAAAATTCGAAAACCCATTGCAATAAAAACCATAACCCAAAACCCGTCTCTCGCTCTCGTCAGCTGTAAAATCGGCAAACGATGTTCGCCTTTATTTGGATTTTGGGTTTTTTTCATTTTTTTTTGTTTGCGCAGATTATTTAATGCTGATAGGAAAAGTGACGCATCATATGGAACTCCAAGTGGGTTATAACTGGGGATAGATGCGGCTTGTGCGGTGATTTGCCTCTTTGAAGGAAATGAGAGCTGCATACAAGAAAGTGAGCGAAGCTTGGTTTTTTTTTACACAGAAAAATTTATTTATAACTGCCTTTCCTTTATGAAAAATCCTTGACTATATGGGAATATAAATTCATAATTTTTTTCAAAACAGATAAGTACGTTGAATCTTCTTAATTTTCAGGCTACATTGCATGATAAAACGTGATAAAAGATCAGATATTTTCCGAACTAAAGCACTAAAATTTGTATCATTACATTGACCAAAGTTTCGGTACCTGATGAGGTTCGAATAATCTCGAAAAGAATCTTCAAGTAGGCAAAAAGAAATGCAAAATCGACTTTCGTTTTTAAGGGTCTTTATAAACGCTTCACGAGTCCATCCCTTAAATTACTACTAAACTTAACTAAACCTTTTCAGAAAAAGGTTGTTTTCATACACAGACATAAAAAAATATCCAAATTTGGAAAGGATATGTCTTAAATATCCTATTAATCATTCAGCGTAGCTGCAAAATCATCCAAATGATCATCAGTTTTCATGTCCTTTGATTGATGTTTAGCTCCTTTGAATTATTTAAAGGATATTTATGACATTTGCTGATACCGATAATCATCCAATTGATATTTTCTAATATCCTTTTTTACCTTTTCGGCACTCAAAAATTATAAACTAAAAAAAAGGATTATTTCTTTTAACCAAGGTTGAAAACCTTTCAAATTCCGGCGAACCTGCAAACCTTAGAACTTTCCGAACCAAAAATTACAAATGGGTAAGGTTCGGAGATGGAGACTTCGCTGGGCAATAAATAAAATTATTGAATATTAATAGTTGTTATTGAACCGAGCCGAAATATTGGGTTCGGAACAGATTCAGGTTCAGATTAGATATCTAAAGAGGTTTGGTTCAAGGTTCGGTTCACTATATGAAATATGGTATATGATATTGGCCAAAAATTTGTAAAATTATGTGAAAGCATGTGAAACAAACAAATACAAAATTGCAGTAATCTACCATGAAAAACAGAAAAGTTTTTCTAACTAAGACTGTGTTTCAGACCTATCTTTTGTATGGCAGCTATACCATATAGTTGCCCGATTTTAATAAAACTTCGTAGAACTATAAAAAAACATATTTTTTCTAGTTTGTAGACATTTCCATTGAAAAGAAAAAAGTGTTTCTCTCTGAGACTAGATTTCCGATCGATTGTTCCAATGAGAGCTATGAGATTTAGATTCCGACATAATAGTAGTTTGCAACAAAAATAAGACTCTGTGCAAAATTTTCAGCTCGATAGCTTTAAAACTAAGAGACTTGTTCGCGTAGAAACAAACAGACAGACAGACGGACAAAGCTCAATCGACTCAGCTCGTCACCCTGATCAAGAATCTATATGGTTTTTGGGGTCGGAAATGCATATTTCTAAGCGTTGCAAATGTATGGGCAAAATTATAATACCCTTTGCAAGGTATAAACATATGTTAACTAAAGGGTTGCTAAGTTACCGACTGGTCTCTTAGCTGGGTCAGTTATAAGACAAAGTAAATGAATTCGCACATTCCCAGCTAAAAACTCGTGGCGCCTCAACCTTGACAGGCTAAGCTGCTGGTAGAAGCAAACAAAAATAATTGCTAGCCCAACTAAAACCAAATTTTGTACAGGTATCAGCAAGTCGAATCATTGCTTATCACCATTCAAGTGCATTGTTTTATGAGCCAGAGGAACTGGCAAAACCTAATGAAGATATTTGCATTTCATCACCTCACGAGCTACACATTAAAATTCTGTCGAAAAGAGTAATCACACGTCGTCTTCACATTTCTAATGTTCTTGTTTGTTATTTTTGCGAGTCAATGACACACACATGCATAACTCATTTTGCAATATTCCACACAAAACGTGATTCTATTTGTTTTCGTTTTTATTTTATTTAAATAAATTGTTTTTTGTCATCCCGACAACAACAATCACAATCACTTTGAAAGGGTCGTCGTGTATGTGCATATTTTGTGCATCTCTTAAAGTTGGTCACAAAAGCATCTTAAGAATCGCAAAAGGTGTTTTTTTTTGTTTTTTTGCATTGCATGGAAGCTGAGTTTGGTGTTTCGGCAACAGCAACAACAACAACACAATACCGGCCGTCAATAATGAAATTGCATAGAGTCCAAAGTTTTTCCGGTTTTTAGTTTGCCATTATTGCTTAATTTTGTACACCTCAAAATAAGTGCGCATAGATTTAAGTGAAACCTATCAAGAAACCGCAATGCTGGGAGTTCAAGAGGGTTTGAGAGCTGCGCCGATGATGGTAAAATCAAATTAGATTTATTTGCGGTTTCAAAATAATTTGAAATGTGAAGTCATTCGTTGAAGATCGCCACGTGGCTGGGAGTTAGATATGGGAAGTAATTATGGTAAATTAGTTTTAAATGTTTAATTAGATAAAATGATTGAAGTTTAATGGTAGGCTGAATTTTGATATTTTTCATTTGAGGATATATTATTAGGAAGATTTCATAAACGACAATTGTAGACTGGTTAATAGGAGATGTATACCAAACTGCCAAAAAAGCAGTGAAATTCGAAATTTACAGTTAACTTTTCATTTTCTCACAAGCAAAGGCCCGGGCGACGCCGGGTATTCAGCTAGAATTCTAATAAAATAGGATTCACTTCAAGCCTGTCACATACTTGCATCGAAACAAAACCACAGCTGATGGAGTAGTGTGACCAACCACCAGCGAACAAACGTGACCTGCGGGCGATCGCCGGGTATCTAACAACAGCTAGCCTAATGTCGTAATCAAAACTAGGATTCACTCATGCAAGCCCTTGCTCTCACATGTGCATCTCTGTACTTCGAGTACACAATCAGTCACAGCTGCAATAGGAGTTCAGTGTGACCTACCAGGCAGCTGAAAATGCCGCTACACAAAACAAGTCGACATGCTAATGAACTATTCTCTTTTTTCTTTTTTCTATTTCCAAACCAGCTAGCACCATGGCGATAATCAATACTGTAAACAGTCATGCCCAGGTGCCCAATTTATGCTCTCACATGTGCATCTCGTTACTTTCTTATTTGTCCATTCATATACGACGTTGCCATGCCCTCGCAATATGAGTTCATTCGTGCCTCCGGCAGTATAGTGCCAACGGTAACTAAAACAAGTATGGCTCCTAATCTTAACTTATTTTCTTTTTTAATTTTTCCTCGGCTTAGTTTCATCAACAAACAGACATTTGCACACAGCCCTGGTCAATAATGCATCGTGTAGCAAGTTAGCTGCTTCTTCAGGTGGCCCAATCTTTATCATTCTGCGTGGATTCCAAACACGTGGGACTACTGGTTAGTTTCTTAATATTGTTAATTCTATTTTGCACTCAGCGTGGGTTGATCAAACAAATCGGACAACCATCTGCAAGTTTATATTATGCTACTTCGTGATGATTTTGCTACCATTTATTGGCCACACGGCGTGCGTTCATCAAACAATGGGACCTGCAATAGCTCTCGCTAGATTCATCTTGTAGCTTCTATTAGTTGCTTACTCGGCACGTGGGTTCATCAAACAAATCGGACAACCATTGGCCAACGGTACTTTATACTTATGCTACTTTCTTATTAATGTTAATTCTATTTTGCACTCGGCATGGGTTCATCAAACAAATCTGACATTTGCCATAGCCCTCGCAATTATTCATCGTGGAGCTTACTTATGCTAGCTTCTTAATATTGTCAATTCTATTTTGCACTCTGCGTGGGTTCATCAAACACGTGGGACATACTAGTGCTACTTTCTTAATATTGTTAAATCTATTTTGCACTCAGCGTGGGTTCATCAAACAAATCGGACAACCAACTGAAGTTTATAATTATGCTACTTTCTTAATGATTTTTATACTATTTATTTTGCACTCGGCGTGGGTTCATCAAACAAATGGGACAACTGCAATAGCACTCGCAAGAATTCATCTTGGAGCTTGTATTAGTTTCTTATTGGCACTTGGCCTGTCAAACAAATGGGAAGTATTATCTACTTTTCTCTCTACTTTTCGTTTTCGAAGAGGGGAGAGAATTTTAAAACCAAAGAAAATTCTAGGTTTACTTTACTTAAATTTATTTTATTCTGAATATATGTATATTGAGAAAAAGGATTCACGGAACATAATCCGCTTATTAATTTGAACAAGGTTAAAAAAGATTACATTTTTATACCACTCAGATTGTCTAGACTTTTGTAACGCATAGAAGGAAGCGTTTCCAACCACGAAGTTTATACATATTCTGTCTATTAGTCAGATTCTATGCTGTCTCGTCCTTCAGTTTTAAAGCTATCTCGACCAAACTTTGCACGAAGCCTTCTGGTACAAATACGCTGCACATTTTTCGGAGCCGGTCAGATCGGATGAGTATAATATATAGCTGTCATAGAAATCATCGGTCAAAAAACTAGTTCTAGTGAGAAAAACTTTTTTGTTTTCAAAGCAAACGTCCTTAAAACTTACATATAATTATTTTATAAGTTTTCCGCACAATTCTCCAAAGTTTAGTCAAAATCGGATCACTATAGGCTATAGCTGCCAAAGAAATGATCGGTCGAAAAACTTATTCTAGTGAGAAACTTTTTCGTTTTTAAAGGGAACGACTTCAAACTGCGTATTTACTAGTTTTTAATGCTTCTCCATGATTCTGCTAAGTTTGGTCGAAGCCCGACATCTATATAGTTTAGCTGCCTAGATAAGTAGAGCTGAAAAGTAGTCTTAGTGTGAAAACTTTTTTTGTTTCAATGGAAACGCATCCAAACTTTTTATTTCTTAGTTTGCTATGTTTCTTATGATTTCACTAAATTGGTCGATATCGGACACATATAGTATAGCTCCCATAGAAAATAAGGTTAGAAAAATTGTGTTGGTAGGAAAAACTTTTTTTCAGTGGGAATGTTCTTTAGATAGGCTAAATAAACGTGATGCAAGGGTATACAAACTTCGGCAGAGCCGAAGTTAACATTCCTCTATTTTTTAAAATATTTATACCCTTGCAAAGGGTATTATAATATTGCTCAGAAGGTTGCAACGCATAGAAATATTCATTTCCGACCCCATAAACTATATTTATTCTTGATCAGGGTGGCGAGCTGAGTCGATTGAGCTTTGTCCGTCCGTCGGTCTTTCTGTTTCTACTCGACCTAGACTCTCAGTTTTGAAGCTTTCGATCTCAAACAAATTTTGCACAGAGTCTTCTTTTTGCTGCACACTACTATTATGTCGGAGCCGACCGGATCGGATGACTATATCTCATAGCTCCCATGGGAACAATCGGTCGGAAAACTAGTTTTAGTGAGAAAAACTTTTTTCTTTTCCACGGAATCGTCTCCAAACTTTGTAATCGTAGGTTTACTATATTTTTTATAGTTCTACTAAGTTTTATTAAAATCGGACAACTATACAGCTATACCATAAGCTGCCATACAAAAGATAGGTCTGAAAAACAGTTTTAGCTAGAAAAACTTTTTTGTTTTTAATGCTAGCATCCTGCAATTTTGTATTTATTTTTTTCACGTGCTTTCACATAATTTTACTTATTTTTGTTCAAATCGGATGATTTGGTATATAGATAGCTCCCATACGAACGATCGGTCAAAAAATGGGAAAAAGAGTATTTTTTGAAAATATTTATATTAAATTTTTTTTTTGTGAATATTTGTTTAGAAGTTATGGGCCAAAAGCTTAAAAATGGGGAACTCGTTTATAAAAAAAATATACCAAACAATCATGTAACTTGAAATAAAATGGGCCTTGAAGGGTTTATAAATACTACCAGAATAACTTCCAATTAGAAAAACATGTCGAACAAGTAGCGACAAAAATTAATTGTACAATATGGGAAAAAGTGCATAGTCATCGCTAAATACTTCAGTCACATTTGTGTCAAATACATCCTCGGAAAAAATGAAAGGAAAATAACAGAATTGCTAAATGAAATGTATTATCTATACTTCAAAATACAAATTGTCATTAGAAGAAAATCAGTATTTTTAATTTTCTGTGGTTCTAAAAAAAAGTTATTTGAGTAAAGAAGCAGAACCATCATTATCACACAGCTATGGCATAGGAATATATTAAGAAAGTAAATAAAATAAGAAACAAGCTTGTGATGTTACTGGTTCCACGACCGAGATGTCTGCGACACCATATTAAACGTATCAGAGTAAAAAAAAATGTAAGCCGAAAACGACTATATATAGTACCTATACAGTACACCCCATTTAATAGGACATCATTATCAAACAGCTATGGCATAGGAATATATTAAGAACATAAAAGAAATAAAATTAGAAGCCAACTTGTGTTGTTTCCGGCCCAACTGCCGGGATGTCTAGGACACCAAAATAAATGTGGCAAAGTATTAAAAAAAATGTCAGTCGAAATCGACTTACAACAGAGTCACCCTATACAGTAGACCATTTGAGAGGACAACATTATCAAATTGCCAATGGTAAGGGAATAAATGAATAAAATAAAGAAAATTAGGCGACTGGCTTGACTGCCGAGATGTTAATGAATTCAAATGAGAGCTAACAAAGGTCAACAACTATTTTGATACTGACAGTAAAAGAACTGCAAACTAAGCAACTGACAACTGAGCATTTAAAAAAAAAAGATTGATGTTTTTTGGGAAGTTTGAAAATAACGGTCGAGAGGATAGAGGAGTCAGTACTTACGGCACTATCCAGCTTAATGGATTGATTCTCATGAATAATTGTTGTATGGCAGCGAAATTTTAGAAACAAGCCTTCATTAACAATCTATATTATTTATAAAACTCCTCCATTGCTCTCTTTTCATATAAGCTTGTTAAAATTTGATCAAATTCCAAAATAGATTTCATTCAATTTCAAAATTCCAGTAGACTATCGCACCTATCGGATTGACGGATCGGTAAGAAATATCGATAGTTGGCTAGTTCGGTATTGTGTATCGATGTAGTCGGCTGCGTGGTGTGCGTGCTCCCAAGTTTTAGAAATTTGTTGGCCATTTAAAGCATTTTAAATTGATATAATGGCGTACTCCGGTGTTGAATGTGAACTGTTGGCGGCATTTAGTTAATAGTTTTAAGCATTTGTTAAATATTCGGCCGCACTCGCAAGTAGTGCTTGGGTACCGTTATGTGCCGCTCTTACTCTCTCTCTCTCCTCTCGCGGCCAAATTTAATTTTTTTTTCTTTTTTTTTTCAAAATTTATCCACCTTTTAAACTGCATCACTAGTTTTTTTAGTTTTCATAGAAACTTTAAAAGTTATAATTCCTTTTTTACAACATTTATGAAAAAATTACGAAAAAATGTAATAAATGGTACCTAAATGAGCAATAGCAAAGAAAAAGCTTATGGTTTATGCTCATAAAAGTAAAATATTGTCATTTTGCTTTAAAGATGTTGATTTGAAAATTCAGAAATCGTGCTTATTGACCTAGTAATTGGTAAAATTCAAAAACACTACGGAATACTCGATTTTTGGGGAAAACGCGTCTTGCGCCTCTAATCGTCTTCCGAAAAATCTGAAAAAAGTCTCAAAAATACTTTACTCTATAACCTTGCAGAAAATGTCGGTGCAACCGTGAAAATACAAAAAAAAAGTTAACATTCCTCTATTTTTTAAAATATTTATACATTGCAAAGGGTATTATAATTTTGCCCAGAAGGTTGCAACGCATAGAAATATTCATTTCCGACCCCATAAACTATATATATTCTTGATCAGGGTGACGAGCTGAGTCACTGATTGAGCTTTGTCCGTCCGTCTGTCTGTCTGATACTACTCGACCTAGACTCTCAGTTTTGAAGATTTCGATCTCAAATTTTGCACAGAGTCTTCTTTTTGCTGCACACTAATAATATGTCGATTTGCAATCGTAGGTTTACTATATTTTTTATAATTCTACTAAGTTTTATTAAGATCGGACAACTATATGGTATAGCTGCCATACAAAAGATAGGTCTGAAAAACAGGTTTAGATGGAAAAACTTTTTTTGTTTTTAATGCTAGCATCCTGCATTTTTTTTTTCCTTTTGCATTTATTTTTTATACTTGCTTTAACATAATTTTAATTATTTTTGGCCAAATCGGATGATTTGGTATATAGATAGCTCACATACGAACGATCGGTCGGAAAATGGGAAAAAGAGTATTTTTTAAAAATATTTTAGCGAGTACTTCCAAGGGTATAAAAAATTCGGCACTGACGAAGTTATCTTAGCTTTTTCTTTGTGAATATTTGATTAGAAGTTATGGACCAAAAGCTTAAAAATGGGAAACCCGTTTATAAAAAAAAATCCACAAAAAAATCATGTAATTAGAGAAAAACGAGAGCGTAAGTTAAAGTCGGCCCTGCCCGACTTCGAATAACCCGTTACTCAAGGCAATTCGTATTTATTAACCCCTAGCGGCTCAGATAAGTATGCAACGTTTTTATAACTCTTCAATTTATTATCCGATCTTGATGAAAATTTGTGATTGTACATATTGGCCACATGCACTACACTGCAAAATCTGAGCTGGATAGCTTGCAAATTGTAGGAGATATTCAACCTTTTTTTTTATTTCGGTGGCGGGAGGGGGCGTGGACAAAATTTGAAACAAACTTTATCTGCCTACAGACAATACTAGCTTACATATAAAATTTTGTTCCTCTAGCTCTTCTAGTCTCTGAGATCTAGGTGTTCATACGGACGGACGGACGGACGGACCAACGGACATGGCTATATCGGCTCGGCTATTGATCCTGATGAAGAATATATATACTTTATGATATAGGAGATGCTTCCTTCTGCGTGTTACATACATTTACACGACTTTAGTATACCCTTTTTACTCTACGAGTTACGGTTATAAAAATGGG
>JAWNNM010002172.1:0-14801 GCA_035044965.1 Lordiphosa andalusiaca | reverse complement strand
CTTCCAACAATAATAATAACAAAAAATAAACAATAATTCTTGCTATGAGAACTTATGAACATAGAAAAATATAACAAGATCTGCTCAAGCACAAAAATTTTGCTTAAAAAAAACTATAAGTAACAACTTCCAGCGCCAAACTTAAATTAAAACCATAGCAAGTATTTATAATTCATTCAATTTTTTATATTAGAGTCTTTTTAAAATTCCATGCTAAACAAAATTAACTCTAAATTCAAAAATCGAAGACGGCCATTTAAGTACCAAATAAGCATATAATAAACTAAATAACCATTGAATAACCTAATAACCATAGAAAAAAATTTTTAACCAAACAATTTTTTTTACTCATTTAAATTTTAAAAAATAACACAAATTAAAACTGAACAAAACATTTAGCCATTGAACAAATTTTTGAAAAAAAATTTTTTTAGTTATGTTAAACTTGAAACCGACCCAAAAAAATTAACACTACAAGCATTGCTTGAAAAATATCATGTAAAATTATTTGCTTATATGTTTAATCAAAAAACGCGCATAGCTTGAATAAGACTCCCCTATTAAGTTTTTCTGACACACTTTCCCAAAATCGTCCATTTAACCACCAAATAAGCATATAATAAACTAAATAACCATTGAATAACCTAATAACCATAGGAAAAAATTTTAAACAAAAAATTTGTTTACTCATTCAAATTTTAAAAAATAGCACGAATTATAACTGAAAAAAACAATTAGCCATTGAAAAAATTTTTGAAAAAATTTTTTTTTTAGTTATGTTAAACTTGAAACCGACCCAAAAAAATTAGCACTACAAGCATTGCTTGAAAAATATCATGTAAAATTATTTGCTTATATGTTTAATCAAATAACGCGCATTGCTTGAATAAGACTCCCCTATTAAGGTTTTTTGACACACTTTCCCAAAATCGTCCATTTAATCACCAAATAAGCATATAATAAACTAAATAACCATTGAATAACCTAATAACCATAGGAAAAAATTTTAACCAAAAAATTTTTTTACTCATTCAAATTTTAAAAAATAGCACGAATTATAACTGAACAAAACAATTAGCCATTGAAAAATTTTTTGAAAAATTTTTTTTTTAGTTATGTTAAACTTGAGACCGAAGCAAATAATTAACACTACCAAAGAATAAGACTAATAACCATAGAAAAAAATCAATCAAACTGCGGATAAATGCCCTACCCTCAAGGTCTCGTACCACGAGGGGAAGGCTCGAATTGGCAAGGCAGTGTCGGGTAGGATGTGATGCTCCCGAAACAACAAACCACATCCTGCAAAGGTGTTACCGTACGCATGGGAGGCGGGTAATACGACACAACAGTGTAGTAAAGTACGTCAGAAGTGGTACTGTTTCCGCCACTTCATGTATTATTGTGGATACTCAAATGAGGTCACTTGACCACTTACATTTCTTTAACCTGCTACCTTGGTAACATCAAAGGTACAAAAATCGCATATTAACATATGGGGTGAGGTTTTAGTACGTATGCGCTGTGGGACTTCAATGTGTAGATATCCCATCAAACAGTGAATCGTGCATGCTAATAATAGTCCAACTATATATTAGTATCTTTAGAAGATTTCCTAACCTTAGCGATCAAAAAAAAAAAAAAAAATAGCCAAATGCTCGTCATCTTATTAGTGACGCGCATGAATGGATTAACGAGATTCCTACTGTCCCTATCTACTATCTAGCGAAACCACAGCCAAGGGAACGGGCTTGGAATAATTAGCGGGGAAAGAAGACCCTTTTGAGCTTGACTCTAATCTGGCAGTGTAAGGAGACATAAGAGGTGTAGAATAAGTGGGAGATATTAGGCCTCGGCTTGGTATCGACAATGAAATACCACTACTCTTATTGTTTCCTTACTTACTTGATTAAATGGAACGTGTATCATTTCCTAGCCATTATACGGATATATTTATTATATCTTATGGTATTGGGTTTTGATGCAAGCTTCTTGATCAAAGTATCACGAGTTTGTTATATAATCGCAAACAAATTCTTTAATGAGAGAATGCATTTATGTGTTTTCGAATTGAAAATTTGGTATAACTCCAATTACTCAGGTATGATCCAATTCAAGGACATTGCCAGGTAGGGAGTTTGACTGGGGCGGTACATCTCTCAAATAATAACGGAGGTGTCCCAAGGCCAGCTCAGTGCGGACAGAAACCACACATAGAGCAAAAGGGCAAATGCTGACTTGATCTCGGTGTTCAGTACACACAGGGACAGCAAAAGCTCGGCCTATCGATCCTTTTGGTTTAAAGAGTTTTTAACAAGAGGTGTCAGAAAAGTTACCATAGGGATAACTGGCTTGTGGCGGCCAAGCGTTCATAGCGACGTCGCTTTTTGATCCTTCGATGTCGGCTCTTCCTATCATTGTGAAGCAAAATTCACCAAGCGTTGGATTGTTCACCCATGCAAGGGAACGTGAGCTGGGTTTAGACCGTCGTGAGACAGGTTAGTTTTACCCTACTAATGACAAAACGTTGTTGCGACAGCATTCCTGCGTAGTACGAGAGGAACCGCAGGTACGGACCAATGGCACAATACTTGTTCGAGCGAACAGTGGTATGACGCTACGTCCGTTGGATTATGCCTGAACGCCTCTAAGGTCGTATCCGTGCTGGACTGCAATGATAAATAAGGGGCAATTTGCATTGTATGGCTTCTAAACCATTAAAAGTTTATAATTTACTTTATGAACGACAATGGATGTGATGCCAATGTTACTTGTAACATAGTAAATTGGGAGGATCTTCGATCACCTGATGCCGCGCTAGTTACATATTAAAACATTATTTAATACAATGACAAAGCCTAGAATCAATTGTAAACGACTTTTGTAACAGGCAAGGTGTTGTAAGTGGTTGAGCAGCTGCCATACTGCGATCCACTGAAGCTTATCCTTTGCTTGATGATTCGATAAAACAATTATAAATATAAAAAAGAAATAAAAACATGTACGGTATGATAACAAACACGTCTTTATGTATATTTCGCGATATACATTTGATGCTGTTAGTAATTGTACAGTCCATGTTTAAAAAAACGATACACACAATATTATGTAGAATTCTCTACATAAAAACACACACATATATGATCCTATCAAATACGAAAACACATATTTTCTTCACGTTGGAGTCTATGAAGAGAATTAAATAAGATTTAAAATTTAAAGGTTTGCCAGCCAATCAAACATTCATAATATTACACAAAACAATCAGAACACAAAACACATGTACATTCTCTTCATGGGAATGTATGAACATAGAAAAAAAAAAGTTCAATATACTATGAGAGGTATATGAACATAGAAACAAGTTTGACTGCCAATCAAACATAAAGAATATTACACAAAACAATCAGAACACAAAAACATGTATTCTCTTCATGGGAATGTATGAACATAGAAAAAAAGAAGTTCAATATACTTTGAGAGGTATATGAACATAGAAAAATATTTTAAAGTTTGATTGCCAATCAAACATTCAGAATATTACACAAAACAATCAGAACACAAACACACATGTATATTCTCTTCTTGGGAATGTATGAACATAGAAAAAAAAAGTTCAATATACTGTGAGAGGTATATGAACATAGAAAAATATTTTAAAGTTTGACTGCCAATCAAACACTAAGAATATTACACAAAACAATCAGAACACAAAAACATGTATTCTCTTCATGGGAATGTATGAACATAGAAAAAAAGAAGTTCAATATACTTTGAGAGGTATATGAACATAGAAAAATATTTTAAAGTTTGATTGCCAATCAAACATTCAGAATATTACACAAAACAATCAGAAAACAAAAACATGTATTCTCTTCATGAGAATGTATGAACATAGAAAAAAAAAGGTTCAATATACTGTGAGAGGTATATGAACATAGAAAAATATTTTAAAGTTTGACTGCCAATCAAACAGTAAGAATATTACACAAAACTATCAGAACACAAACACACATGTATATTCTCTTCATGGGAATGTATGAACATAGAAAAAAAAAGTTCAATATACTGTGAGAGGTATATGAACATAGAAAAATATTTTAAAGTTTGACTGCCAATCAAACACTAAGAATATTACACAAAACAATCAGAACACAAAAACATGTATTCTCTTCATAGGAATGTATGAACATAGAAAAAATTTTAGATATGCTCTTCCAACAATATTAATAACAAAAAATAAACAATAATTCTTGCCATGGCAAGAATTTATAATTCATTCAATTTTTTATATTAGTAGAGACTTTTTAAAATTCCATACTAAACCAAATTAACGCTAAATTCAAAAATCGAAGACGGCCATTTAAGAACCAAATAAGCATATAATAAACTAAATAACCATAGAATAAGACTAATAACCATAGAAAAATATTTTTAAACAAACAATTTTTTTTACTCTTTCAAATTTTAAAAAATAACACAAATTAAAACTGAACAAAACATTTAGCCATTGAACAAATTTTTGAAAAAAAATTTTTTTTAGTTATGTTAAACTCGAAACCTACCCAAAAAAATTAGCACTACAAGCATTGCTTGAAAAATATCATGTAAAATTATTTGCTTATATGTTTAATCAAATAACGCGCATTGCTTGAATAAGACTCCCCTATTAAGGTTTTTTGACACACTTTCCCAAAATCGGCCATTTAAGCACCAAATAAGCATATAATAAACTAAATAACCATAGAATAACCATTGAATAACTTAATAACCATAGGAAAAAATTTTTAACCAAAATTTTTTTTGTTTAATTCTCTCAAATTTAAATTTAAATTAATAATTCAAGCATAATATGACTATATTCATATGACTGTATTCGCTCATTATCATGGATCAACAATTTTCATACATATTAAACATGCGTAGTGTCATAAATGATCGATTTTGAGAAGGTTGACCAAAAAACCTATACAGGGGAGTGGTGCATGGCAAAGTATGTCGTATGGGTAAAATTATTAAAACCCAATTATTAATGAATTTTAATTTTACATGAATAAGACCTTAATTTAGTGGTACCTAAGGTCATAAACGACCGACATCAAGAAAGTGTGTCAAAAAACCTATACAGGGGAGTGGTGCATGGCAAGTATGTCGTATGGGTAAAATTATTAAAACCCAATTCTTAATGAATTTGATTAAAGTATTGGAGTATTTTATTATTACATGAATAACACCTTAATTTAGTGGTACCTAAGGTCATAAACGACCGACATCAAGAAAGTGTGTCAAAAAACCTATACAGGGGAGTGGTGGTGCATGGCAAGATTTGTCATATGGGTAAATTATTAAAATTATTAATTATTAATTCTATATGATGTTTATATAAATTTATTCAAAGTACTGGGATGTTTTTATAATATATTAACGGAACCCTAGGTCAGTGGTACCTCGAAACATAAATTCCCGATTTTGAGAATTTTGACCAAAAAACCTATACATGGTGAGTGGTGGTCGCTCAGCTAACTGTGTGTAGTGAATTTGGATACGTTGGTCACTGCACATGGTTTTAATAATAATATGGTTAATAATATAGATGTCGTTATTGATCTCGGCTTGGCAGCGGCGCAAACCTACCATATTATGATTTTGAAAAACTATTGCCAAGGTATATGAATGGGTTATATTAATATTTTAACATTATTATATTAAATATATGCCACTATTCAATATACATTTAATTAAGGTTTTTCATAATCGTGAATAGCAAATTAAAACAAACCCATCCCTTCAACGTATCATTGTCATAAACCCCGAAAAAAATAAAAACAATCTATACATATTGGGCCTTTAACAGCAGCCCTAAGTTAAAAGGTCGAGCTTGTTTCAAACTCTCATATAAATTTAGCTCAATAGATGCCCCACAAGCTGTGTGAAGTGCTGCTTGTTATCTTTTTAACACATTTATCTGCTATTATAAATAAGAAATTAGTAATCGAATACATGTAGGGATGAGATCGCCTTCTTCTTACAGAGAGAGAGAGCGACAGATGGGCATGGCTATATTAACTAGAATATTGATGCTGATCATGAATAGGTAGCTTATGGGTATAAAAACATCTACAAGGTTGACGACTTGGGAATACAAATTGTGCCAAAAGTAAGAGTCAGCGGAATATAAATTGTGCCAAAAGTATGTGTCAGCGGACATATATATCGGTCATGGCCTATAAAGATTTGGGATCTTTTAGCTTTGTCAAAATGCGAACCATTCACCGAATATGTTATATATATGTTTCTCTTCCATTTGTATACCCTTGCAAAGCGTATTATACAATTTTTCGGATGTTTGCAACGCATAAAAGGAAGCATCTCCGACCACATAACGTATATATATTCTTCATCAGCATGACGAGCTGAGTCGATATAGCCATGGCTGGTGGGTGGTCACCGGCACCGGCACACTCAAGTGGCGGCAGTTCATTATGTGAACAAAGCAAGAAAAACAAGAAATCTGGCCACAAATCAATAGAAAATGCTTTACATTTTTAGTTTCGCATTGACGTTGCCGGCTAACTGACTGAATGTGTGACCAACTGGCTGACCGAATGACTGGTCCAGGTCCAGCTCTAGTTCCAACTCCGATCCAGTTGGTAACCCATTATGAATAAACATTTTGCCACATGTTACCTGTCTTTTAAAAGCAACGCGTGCGATTTGAAAATTTTGTAATGAAAATGAAAAGAAAAAAAAGAGTGAGATTTTTCGTTTTCTTTTCCATTTTATTGCAATTAGCAAGTCAAGAGCAGACTAGCCTCTAGACTCTTGACACAAACTGGATCAGTTCCTGTTCCAGCCGGGCCGGTGTGAGCTGTGTTGAAGCCAGTTTGGTTGAAATGGTGTGAGTTTTGGGGTACAAATAAACTAAATCAAAATTTTATGTATAAACATAACTTTTGGAGAAATGTGTTGATAAATATTATGTTGTAAGCAATTGGGGAACCCATTTGCAGCAGAAATGACTCTAATTTCGCAATATTTGTGCATTTATTTGAGATGTGAATAGATGAGGGCACTCCAACTGGCTTGGGAATCAACTAAGTAAATGAACTGTGAGCAAAGGCAGCACCCATCTCGCCATATCTTTAATATACCCTGAGTCCTTTTGCAACTAAAATTGATAGGTGTGAATAAATGTAGTTTCTTAGAACTGTGAGCAAATGCGGCACCTTATATCTTATTTGCCAAGCTCATTAAAGCGTTTTAGAAATGTTTAGGTAACCAGCTTTCTTTTGAAGGTACAAGTGTAAACAACTAAGTCACCCATTGGTCATTGAAATTAGTATTTTTTATAAGCGGTGAGGAAATCCGGCATCCAAATGATTGAGAATGCGTTGTGTTATTAAATGCGGCACCCATTTGGTCACGGAGATTAGTCACATTCATAAACTGTGAGCAAATGCGGCACCTTATCTCTTTTTTTCCATTCGGGAACGTTTAAGTAACCAGTAATCTCTTGATAGTAGAAGTGTACACAAATGCGGCACATATATAAATACGTATGTAAATAAGTTAATACGTTACATAAATGAGCTGTGAATAAACGCGGCACTCATCTGTCTTGTGAGCTAAAATTTTTATACCCGTTACTCGTAGAGTAAAAAGGGTATACTAAAGGCGTGCAAATGTATGTAACAGGCAGAAGGAAGCATCTCCGATATCATAAAGTATATATATTCTTCATCAAGATCAATAGCCGAGTCGATATAGCCATGTCCGTCTGTCCGTCCGTCCGTCCGTCTGTATGAACACCTAGATCTCGGAGACTAGAAGAGCTAGAGCAACCAAATTTTAGATGTAAGCTAGTATTGTCAGTAGGCAGATCAAGTTTGTTTCAAATTTTGGCCACGCCCCCTTCCGCCCCCGCAATAAAAAATGAGCTAGTATTGTCTGTGTGCAGATCAAGTTTGTTTCAAATTTTGGCCACGCCCCCTCCCGCCCCAGCAATAAAAAATGTTGAATATCTCCTACAATTTGAGCTCAGATTTTGCAGAGTAGTGCATGTGGCCAATATGTACAATCTCACAAATTTTCATAATGATCGGATAATAAATGGCGGAGTTAAAAAAACGTTGCATACTTATCTGATCCGCAACACTAATTGCCTTGAGTAACGGGTATTTCGAAGTCGGGCAGGGCCGACTTTAACTTACGCCCCAAGTTCACTTCTTGTTTATTTAAGGTCCTCACCAGCTGGGTGAGCCTGGGCCCCCAAGCCGCGTCAGGTCTACACTTCGATGTTCAAATTGTGGGAATTTTGTGATTTAGTAATTATGTGTAACTGCAATATTTTAATTAACTTTTGGTGCAGCAATAATTTGCAAGTAGTTCACTCTCCATATTCAATAAGCACCCGCCATAACAACAAAAGGGCATTATGCCGCATTTTGTAGACACTGAGGAGGAACAAAAACGGCAACAAACAGAAAAAACGGGCCTCCAATCCAACAATCGCTTGTAACCACAAATTTGTTTCAAACATCTCACACACACACACACACACAACAAAATACAGGTAACAAATCTGAAGCACCGGCAACAACACACAAAGCCTTGCAAAATTCGAAAACCCATTGCAATAACAACCATAACCCAAAACCCGTCTCTCGCTCTCGTCAGCTGTAAAATCGGCAAACGATGTTCGCCTTTATTTGGATTTTGGGTTTTTTCATTTTTTTTTGTTTGCGCAGATTATTTAATGCTGATAGGAAAAGTGACGCATCATATGGAACTCCAAGTGGGTTATAACTGGGGATAGATGCGGCTTGTGCGGTGATTTGCCTCTTTGAAGGAAATGAGAGCTGCATACAAGAAAGTGAGCGAAGCTTGGTTTTTTTTTACACAGAAAAATTTATTTATAACTGCCTTTCCTTTATGAAAAATCCTTGACTATATGGGAATATAAATTCATAATTTTTTTCAAAATAGATAAGTACGTTGAATCTTCTTAATTTTCAGGCTACATTGCATGATAAAACGTGATAAAAGATCAGATATTTTCCGAACTAAAGCACTAAAATTTGTATCATTACTTTGACCAAAGTTTCGGTACCTGATGAGGTTCGAATAATCTCGAAAAGAATCTTCAAGTAGGCAAAAAAGAAATGCAAAATCGACTTTCGTTTTTAAGGGTCTTTATAAACGCTTCACGAGTCCATCCCTTAAATTACTACTAAACTTAACTAAACCTTTTCAGAAAAAGGTTGTTTTTCATACACAGACATAAAAAATATCCAAATTTGGAAAGGATATGTCTTAAATATCCTATTAATCATTCAGCGTAGCTGCAAAATCATCCAAATGATCATCAGTTTTCATGTCCTTTGATTGATTTTTAGCTCCTTTGAATTATTTAAAGGATATTTATGACATTTGCTGATACCGAAAATCATCCAATTGACATTTTCTAATATCCTTTTTTACCTTTTCGGCACTCAAAAATTATAAACTAAAAAAGGATTATTTCTTTTAACCAAGGTTGAAAACCTTTCAAATTCCGGCGAACCTGCAAACCTTAGAACTTTCCGAACCAAAAATTACAAATGGGTAAGGTTCGGAGATGGAGACTTCGCTGGGCAGTAAATAAAATTATTGAATATTAATAGTTGTTATTGAACCGAGCCGAAATATTGGGTTCGGAACAGATTCAGGTTCAGATTAGATATCTAAAGAGGTTTGGTTCAAGGTTCTGTTCACTATATGAAATATGGTATATGATATTGGCCAAAATTTTGTAAAATTATGTGAAAGCATGTGAAACAAACAAATACAAAATTGCAGTAATCTACCATGAAAAACAAAAAAGTTTTTCTAACTAAGACTGTGTTTCAGACCTATCTTTTGTATGGCAGCTATACCATATAGTTGCCCGATTTTAATAAAACTTCGTAGAACTATAAAAAAACATATTTTTTCTAGTTTGTAGACATTTCCATTGAAGAGAAAAAAGTGTTTCTCTCTAAGACTAGATTTCCGATCGATTGTTCCAATGAGAGCTATGAGATTTCGATTCCAACACAATAGTAGTTTGCAACAAAAATAAGACTCTGTGCAAAATTTTCAGCTCGATAGCTTTAAAACTAAGAGACTTGTTCGCGTAGAAACAAACAGACAGACAGACGGACAAAGCTCAATCGACTCAGCTCGTCACCCTGATCAAGAATCTATATGGTTTTTGGGGCTAAAAAATTGGCGCCTCAACCTTGACAGGCTAAGCTGCTGGTAGAAGCAAAAAAAAATAATTGCTAGCCCAACTAAAACCAAATTTTGTACAGGTATCAGCAAGTCGAATCATTGCTTATCACCATTCAAGTGCATTGTTTTATGAGCCAGAGGAACTGGCAAAACCTAATGAGGATATTTGCATTTCATCACCTCACGAGCTACACATTAAAATTCTGTCGAAAAGAGTAATCACACGTCGTCTTCACATTTCTAATGTTCTTGTTTGTTATTTTTGCGAGTCAATGACACACACATGCATAACTCATTTTGAAATATTCCACACAAAACGTGATTCTATTTGTTTTCATTTTTATTTTATTTAAATAAATTGTTTTTTGTTATCCCGACAACAACAATCACAATCACTTTGAAAGGGTCGTCGTGTATGTGCATATTTTGTGCATCTCTTAAAGTTGGTCACAAAAGCATCTTAAGAATCGCAAAAGGTGTTTTTTTTTTGTTTTTTTCGCATTGCATGGAAGCTGAGTTTGGTGTTTCGGCAACAGCAACAACAACAACACAATACCGGCCGTCAATAATGAAATTGCATAGAGTCCAAAGTTTTTCCGGTTTTTAGTTTGCCATTATTGCTTAATTTTGTACACCTCAAAATAAGTGCGCATAGATTTAAGTGAAACCTATCAAGAAACCGCAATGCTGGGAGTTCAAGAGGGTTTGAGAGCTGCGCCGATGATGGTAAAATAAAATTAGATTTATTTGCGGTTTCAAAATAATCTGAAATGTGAAGACATTCGTTGAAGATCGCCACGTGGCTGGGAGTTAGATATGGGAAGTAATTATGGTAAATTAGTTTTAAATGTTTAATTAGATAAAGTGATTGAAGTTTAATGGTAGGAATGGAGTTTATAAGTAACCGCAATTTATGAAACCAAACGAAAACAAATAAACTTATACAGAGATAAGGGCTTCATTAGTAGTATACCTACAGGCAGCTGCGGTTTATGTTCCAATTTTGCCATGCCCCCACATTTGGGATTGGTTAAACGCTTGCCGGTTATGGTTTCTAAGTTGACGTAATAGGGGGGAAATGGACCAAAAACCTCGAATTTTGCAAAAAATTATACCGATCATCCAGTTGCGATGAAATTTTACGGAAAGTTTGGTCGAAACCCGACATCTATATAGTTTAGCTGCCATAGATAAGTAGAGTCTGAAAAGTAGTCTTAGTGTGAAATTTTTTTTTGTTTCAATGGAAACGCATCCAAACTTTTTATTTCTTAGTTTGCTATGCAAGCAAAAATTTCTAAGGTCCAAAAATCCGCGAAATTTCTAAAATAATCATATGTATATCCATGAAAGCGCTTAAAGCTTAGATAAAAATCCAGCCGTGGGTAAATGGACTATGCAAATTGAACGGCTGAATTTTTATATTTTTCATTTGAGGATATATTATTAGGAAGATTTCATAGACGGCAATTGTAGACTGGTTAATAGGAGATGCATACCAAACTGTCAAAAAAGCAGCGAAATTAGTAAAGGTTCAGTTAAAACTTTTCATTTTCTCACAATGCAAAGGACCCGGGCGACGCCGGGTATTCAGCTAGTAATTCTAATAAAATAGGATTCACTTCAAGCCTGTCACATACTTGTCATCGAAACAAAACACACAGCTGATGGAGTAGTGTGACCAACCACCAGCTGAAAATGCCCGCACAAAACAGCGACATGCTTGCTATCTCTTTTTCTCTAACAACAGCTAGCCCATGATGCAATTAGTATAAGGTGGTCTCGTGCGAAAACGATGTGCCTTAGCTTATGCTAGCAATAAGTGCGAGTGACGCACGCACTGAGCTAAGGCACAAAAACGAACTAGCTAAGGCACATTCACGAGCTAACTTCGGCTCGCACGAGACCACCTTATACTAATTGCATCATGAGCTAGCCTATGGCGAAATCAAAACTGTAAACAATCATGCCATCCCTTTTGCTCTCACATGTGCATCTCTTTACTTCTAGTCCACATTCGAGTTACCAGTTTCAATATGAGTTCATTCGGCCTCCGGCAGTTGTGCAGGTAACAAAACAAGTTGGCTCCTAATTTAACTTATTTTCTTTTTTATTTTTTTTTATTTTCCAAACCATTTGCACCAGTGGTCATAATGCTCTTAAAGTTAGGCCCAGGTGGCCCAACTTTATATCCTGTTAATGGATTGGTTAGTTTCTTATTTGTTATTCTTATACTACTTTGCCATAGCCCTCGCAAGTATTCATCGTGAAACTTACTTATGCTACTTTCTTATTTTTGTTTATATTATTTTGCACTCGGCGTGGGTTCATCAAACAAATCGGGCAACCATAGGCCAACGGTACCTTATACTTATGCTACTTTCTTATTAATGTTAATTCTATTTTGCACTCGGCATGGGTTCATCAAACAAATCGGACAACCATATGCCAACGGTACCTTATACTTATGCTACCTTCTTAATTATTTTTATTCTATTTTGCAATCGGTATGGGTTCATCAAACAAATCTGACATTTGCCATAGCCCTCGCAAGTATTCATCGTGAAACTTACTTATGCTACTTTCTTATTTTTGTTTATATTATTTTGCACTCGGCGTGGATTCATCAAACACGTGGGACAGTCGTAAGCCAACGGTACCTTATACTTATGATACTTTCTTAATATTGTCAATTCTATTTTGCACTCGGCGTGGGTTCATCAAACAAATCGGACAACCATAAGCCAACGGTACCTTATCATATACTTTCTTAATTATTTTTATTCTATTTTGCACTCGGCATGGGTTCATCAAACAAATCGGACAACCATATGCCAACGGTACCTTATACTTATGCTACCTTCTTAATTATTTTTATTCTATTTTGCAATCGGTATGGGTTCATCAAACAAATCTGACATTTGCCATAGCCCTCGCAAGTATTCATCGTGAAACTTACTTATGTTACTTTCTTATTTTTGATTATTTTATTTTGCACTCGGCGAGGATTCATCAAACACGTGTGACAGTCGTAAGCCAACGGTACCTTATACTTATGATACTTTCTTAATATTGTCAATTCTATTTTGCACTCGGCGTGGGTTCATCAAACAAATCGGACAACCATAGGCCTACGGTACCTTATACTTATGCTACTTTCTTATTAATGTTAATTCTATTTTGCACTCGGCATGGGTTCATCAAACAAATCGGACAACCATAGGCCAACGGTACCTTATACTTATGCTACTTTCTTATTAATGTTAATTCTATTTTGCACTCGGCATGGGTTCATCAAACAAATCTGACATTTGCCATAGCCCTCGCAATTATTCATCGTGGAGCTTACTTATGCTAGCTTCTTAATATTGTCAATTCTATTTTGCATTCTGCGTGGATTCATCAAACACGTGGGACATACTAGTGCTACTTTCTTAATATTGTTAAATCTATTTTGCACTCAGCGTGGGTTCATCAAACAAATCGGACAACCATATGCCAACTGAAGTTTATAATTATGCTACTTTCTTAATGATTTTTATACTATTTATTTTGCACTCGGCGTGGGTTCATGCAACATATGGGACAACTGCAATAGCACTCGCAAGTATTCATCGTGGAGCTTGTATTAGTTTCTTATTGTTAATACATTTTCACACTTGGCACTTGTAGAAAATTAAGTTACATTTTGAATTATAACGTCTTTTAACATATGTTTTCATTCTTTGCCATAAATATGTAACCATTTAACATACCAATGTTATTAGCATAAGCACACTCACACACATTACACACACATGCAATACGCTCATTGTTAGATCGTAGAGAATAACTAGTCAGTAATAAAAACCAACACGCAGCATACAGACGTTCCGTTCCGGAGTTTAATCAACTTTAGACAATATTTTTCACAGGGTGCCGAAACCCGGGAAAGTAGCGACTGTCGGTATTTAATGTAAATGCCTAACGGGTGTGTTGAATAAATGTTACTCAAACAGCGATTGTTAAAATAAAATTAACAAATAAAAACTAGCGAGGGATTTTTACAAAATGGATCCCGCATATCGATTTTCATGCCGAGCGCAGCTCACGAAGTTGTGTAATCAGATCGAAAAATACATAGCGAGCAACGAAAATTTGGATGAGGAAAATCTGAGCGTGTTTTTGCACCGACTAAAAAACGTGCATAACAATTTAAAATGGGCTGACCAGAAAACGTTGAATACAGCAGAAAAGAAGGGAGATATAGAAAAGGAATGCGAAGCAATATCGGAATATGACGACAAGGCGATAAGTACAGTTGCGAGGCTAGAATTTCTGTTAAAGCGTTTAGCGAATGGCGATATAATGAGTACAACGAGAGCAGATAGAACACACATCGAAAGACACGACGAAAGAATGCAAGCAGCAAAACTCAAACCAATCGAGTTGAAAAAATTCAACGGAGCTTTTGAGAATTGGCTACCCTTTTGGACACAGTTCAAGAAAGCGGTACACGAGAACTCGATATTAGATGCGGCCACCAAATTCAACTACCTGAATGAGTGTCTAAC